>PISX010002359.1:0-149335 GCA_004024625.1 Mellivora capensis | reverse complement strand
CAGTCCTTACTCCCAGGACCAACGTGGTGAGTTTAGAGATAGCTTCTCTTTGGAGGTGATTAAGGTTCAATGAATTAAGGATCAATGAAATGGGGCAGGTCTTAGTCCAATCTTAGTCTTGGTCCTCGTAAGAAGAGGCAGTAGGCAGAGACCCGCATGGGGCACACGGACCATGTGCAGACTTAGGGAAGAGTCCACATCTAAAGCCAAGAAACCAACCCTACCGACGCCTTGATCTTGGACCTTTAGCCTCTAGAACCGTGAGAAGATAAATTTCAGTTAAGCTCCTCAATTTGTGGTATTTTTTCTTTTTAGCAGCCCTCCAAACTAATACACTTATTTAAATATTTAGCAAATATTTATTGAGCATTGGGGTGCCTGGGTGGCTCAGTTGCTAAGCATCTGCCTTGGGCTCAGGTCATGATCCCAGCGTCCTGGGATCGAGCCCCTGCTCAGCAGGAAACCGGTTTCTCCCTCTCCCTCTCCCCCTGCTTGTGTTTCCTCTCTTGCTGTGTCTCGCTCTGTCAAATAAATAAATAAAATCTTATTTTTTTTATATTTTATTTTTTATATTTTAAATAAAAAAAAATGTATTGAGCACTTTCTGGATATCAAGTACAAGTTCATGCTCTCATTGGGAAAAAGGGAGTTGCTGAAGTGAATTTAGAACATGAATAAGGAGAAGTCGGGGAGTGGGACTCCCTATGAGGATGAGAGGAGGATGGGATGGGAGGTCGAGGGAGCTACTTTGGACCCAGTGTGTCACTCAGGCGCTCGGCTCGGGTCTCCGTGAAAGCGAGCCCCTTATAAGAGAGGGCGGCATGTCGGCATCCATGAAGGGCCCAAGAAGGGCAGACGTGGGCACCCTTGAGTCCCTAAAGGCGGCTCCCTCTGGAGGAGGCAGAGCAGCATTTTTCAGCTGAGTTTGTACAGGAAAAGGGGTTATGATTAGACACTTAGTTTCAGAGGATTTGAAAGGAAAAGCTGTCTCACTCCTGGGCCCCGTTCCAGGTTCCAGAGCGGACAGGAACCTGACCCAAGTGGCTCAGGCCTCCTGAGCCAGCCGAGGGCCCTGGCCACGGGCTGAGTGGGATCTGAGAGATGCTTACGTGGTGCCGAGGCCTGATTTGAATCCTTCCATAATTCATAGGTAGAAACTCTCACCCCTGGTACCTCAGAATGTGAGTGAATTTGGACTTAGGGTCTTTAAAGAGGTGGTTAAACTACAATGAGGCTATTAGAGTGGACCCTAATCTACCTGACTGCTGTCCCCCACCCTTTTAAGGTTTTATTTATTTATTTATTTATTAGAGAGAGAGAGAGAGAGAGAGCAAGAGCACACACAAGCAGGGGAGGGGTAGTGTGGGCAGAGGGAGAAGCAGACTGCCCGCAGAGCAGGGAGCCCGATGTGGGCCCATTCCTAGGACCCTAAGATCATGACCTGAGCCAAATGCAGATGCTTAACCGGCTGAGTCACCCAGACGCCCCTAATCTGACTGGTGTCCTTTTCAGAGGAGTAAGTTTGGACACAGAGACATCAGGGATGCACAGACAGAAAAAGGCCATACGAGGACATATGGAAAAAGCTGCCTTCTGCCTTGTCTCAGGAGAAACCAAGCCTGCCAACACCTTGATCTTGGGCTTCCAGAACTGTGAGAAATAAAAGTCTGTCTTTCCAGCCCCCAGTCTGTGGTACCTCCTTATGGCTGCCTGAGCAAGGACACCTGAGTCCAAAGGCGTTCCCCTAAAGATATGTCCACCAGACCTGAGAATATCCCCTTATTTGGAAAAAGTGTCTTTGCAGATGTCATTAAGTCAAGGATCTCAAGATGAGAACATTCTGGAATGAGCAGGTGGGCCCTAAATCCAATGACACGTGTCCGTATAAGAGAGAGAAGAGAAGGAGAAACACAGAAGGCTGTGTGAAGAGGGAGGCAGGGATTGGAACGGTGCAGCTACAGGACTATTGGCCGCCAGTGCCAGCGAAGGAGAGAAGCCTGGACCAATTCTCCCTCTGAGCGCCCACAAACACCAGCTCTGCCCGCACCTTGCTGGCGCATTTTTGTCTTCTGAAACTGTGAGAGAATACATTTCTGCTGTTTCCAGCCACCGGTTTGTGGTCTCTTGTAATGACAGCCCTGTGCAACAGTACCCCTGAGAACAAAGGTCTAGGGCACTCCGGGCTAGATGGAGTCCCTAGGGAGTGGCTTACCCGCCCTCTGGGAACTCAAGCGACTGTGCGCAGCTCTAGCTGGGTGGTAGGACAGAGTATGACCCATCTCCAGCAGTAATGCCGTGTGCCAGTCAGAAGCGAAGACTTCTTACTTTTTTAAAGATTTTATTTACTTACCTGGGAGAGAGAGAGCAGGAGAGAGAGCGAGTAGGGGAGAGGAGCAGAGGGGGAGGGAGAAGCAGGCTCCCCATTGACCGGGGAGCCCAATGTGGGGCTCGATCCCAGGAACCCAGATCATGGCCTGAGCTGAAGGCAGACGCTTTACCTGACGTGGCCCCCTGGGGGCCCCCAGAAGCAAAGACATTTTAGACCTCTGGGTTTTCTCTGCTCAGACGGTTGGCTTCTTGGAATGAGGAGGGAAAGGGAGAGTCCCATGAAGGAGATAAATGGATTTCCTGTGAATTAGATGGTCTGAGTCTTCAGCGTCTAAAACACGTTGAGAGTAGGGGATGGGACCATATGGACACACTGATTGGAGCCGTTTCTACCCATCATGCTGGGCTGGACCCACTCTGGTAAGTCTGTTCCAGGAGCTGCTTTTGAAAGTGGAGACTCTGTGTGTCTCCAGATGTGACCGCTTCTCGAAACAAACATTCTTACAACACAGGTGCTCCGATGTTTACCATGGAACTTACTACCTAAGCCAGAGATGGGGCGGCGGAGTACAGTGGGGTGCCCTGCGCCCTGGCCAAGCCGACGCCCCGCCCCAGCTCCCCCTGTGCCAGCACCGGGCCCCGCACACCGCACCTGCAGAGCCACACGCCTCCCCGCCCTGCCCGGTGGAGGAAGCCCTGTTGTCACAGGAGCGTCTGTGCCCAGGGCTCTGGTGAGGATTTCCTAACATCCCTGGCAGACGAGTGCTGGGTCTGCCAAGTATGGCTCCGACTCCTGCCGTGTTCCTTCTCCTGCTCCAGGCTTACGGCCGCGCTTGGCTCTGGCGCCCTGATTTCTTGCTCCATTTGACGGATTCTTTCTTGGTTTCCCTGCTCCCATGGCCGCGTCATACACTGTGTGAATGTGAGGGAATGTGCGATCGTGCCCCAAGACGGGGCACCTGATGCCGGGAGAGGCTGGAACCGACCCCAGGGCACACAGTCCACCAGGAGCCCTTCTTGGACGATGGGAAGCCCAGATCAGGACAGGAAGCTTGTCCTTTGCTGCAGAACCCCGAACTGTAGACTGTTTGCAATAATGGGCTTTTGTTTTTGTTCTCGTTTGGGAGAGAGAGCGGAGCGTGTGAGCAGGGGGAGGGGCAGCGGGAGGGGGAGAGAGAGAGAATCGCCGCAAGCAGATTCCACGCCCAGCGTGGGACCTGCCTGTGGGGCTCGATCTCGTGACCCTGAGATCGGGACCTGAGCCACAGTCATGGCTGACGCTTACCCAACTGAACCACCCAGGTGCCCCCAAATAATGGTTTTAAAAGACTGTACAGTTATAAGCTGATAATTCCTGAGGAAATGCTCTAGCACGTTCTCCCCTCTCCCATCCCCACCCCGAGGGCAGCTCTCCGGCTGGAGAGAGGGTGAGCTCTGTGTCGGTGTCAGGTACCGAGGACATCAGTGGCTTTGCAAACCACACTCTCCCCTCACTTTTCACTTTGAAAAGGACACTTTTCATATTCCTAGCCCGAAATGCTGAAATTGCTAGTTCCTGCCTTGAGAAGATTCTTTGGTGGGGGAAGGTAGAGTCCCGGACACCTGTTGGAGGAACAGAGAATGTGGGGCCTTTACGAGGTCTTGCTGAGGTGACAGCCAGTGGAGTCATCTTTGTGGGCTGTGAGTGTGAGTAGGCCGCGGAGTTTTGAGGGTGGAGGCTTCTGACAGAAATGAAAGGATTTCTTTCTCTCAGATGTCAGCGGAGTTGAAAGCAGGTCTCTGTTTCCCTGGCCGTGATTGAGGCCAAGAGGAAGTTCATCTCCAGGACTGAAGGATGGCGAAGGTGTTGTCTGGTGGCCCTGGGGCCCACTGTTCAGAACCACGAGGTGACCCCGCAGCCTCGGATCCTGCTCTGTCCTTTGCTGCCCACACCCTGCTTGGTGGGACGCTGGTTTCTAACTGCACGGACCTGCATTTTCCTGAGGATAACCAAAGTCAGACCACGGCCCTCTTTCTCTCCCCGAAGCCCAAGGAGATCAAGAGAACATGGTCCTGCCTGCAGAAACAAAACAAAACAAAAACAAAAACCCACTGCTGATGATCAAATACGGAAAGGAATACGGTCCCACAACGTCAGCTTTGACAGGTGGGCACCAAGGAAGGAAGCTTGATACCTGAGGGAGCCCCTGACTCCACCTGCCCCTCCCCCGTAACCCTAAACCAGGATGTGAAAAGGAAGGTCAATCAGTGAGATCCCGAGAATTCTCAGGAGCACTCTCAAGTAAAGGGAACCGGCTAAAGGACGCCAACAGGGAAATCGCCTGAGGGTAAAATCTCTTACTCACCCCCCCAAGGCTCTCGGGAGGTTAGCCCTTTTCCAGAGCTCCACAAAATTTAGAGGAATGACCAAAATTTTAAAGAATTATTTATTTATTTAAGAGAGAGCGAGTGCACTAGTGGTTGGGGGGGGTTGGGGGCAGAGGGAGAGGAAGAAGCAGATTCCCGGCTGAGCAGGGAAGGTGGGGCCCTCCCTCCCCAATGCAAGGCTCCATCCCAGGGCCTTGAGATCATGGCCTGAGCTGAGGGCAGATGCTTAACTGACTGAGCCACCCAGGCATCCCTAGAAATGTTCTTAACAAAGTGGGATGAAAACCGGACCAGGATATTTCACACAAAGAGAAGGCAGGGTGCAGCTTTGCCAACAAAGTCCGTGCAGAAGCCCACAGCAGCTCCCTGCTGTGTTGTCCATGCCAAGTCACCAGGCACTGAAAAGTGGCTGTGGCCTCATGCCCTCCCCGCCCCCACCCTACCCCCAACCTGAAACCGTATCTCAGAAGGGGAGACATAAAAGCGATCAGATAAAGAGTGAAGTATGTCCTGCAGGATTCACCACACTGAGACTCGGAGAGAGAGGAGCAGAAGGTTGGAACAGCAGACACGCAGAAATAAGAAAAGGAACAAAGGGATGTAGAAACATCCGTACCAATGACGGAAGAAGAAACCTGTCTGGAGAAAAAACAACAAGAACAACAAAAAAATGAACCAAAGGAACAGACTAAAGACTAAGTTCAGATTCCCTAAATGATTCATGCTGTGACAGACACAGGGGGCTTCTCCAGCGGGGCTTGGACAGGCCGTGTTGGCTGCTAACAGCATCCAGCTGCCTCCTTGCCCAGGACGGTACATGATGGACAGGGCAGCTGGAAGCCAACGACTGTCTGGTGACCAAAGGCTGTCATGAGGCGGGACTGCCCTTGTGGTGTGGTCTGGGCTCCAGTGTGCTAACCTGTGGGGCCCACAACTTTGCGAACGACTTTGTTGGGCAATGCTAGAGGAATGTAGGAAAGCGACTGTTCATACCAGTTGGGAGTCATGGGTCATCTATTTTTTGATGAGCACAGAAAGTCTTATTCTTTCTGCATTATTTCTCCACCCAAGAAGAAATATTTCAAAGCTTCTGATGCAGCTGGGAAGGGAGGCATTTCTGCCCAGGCACTGGGTCTCCTGGAGGCTTTTCCTGGGCCTGGCGTCTGAGCCCAGCGTCAGCAGGCTGTGGGCGGTGAGCAGGTGTAACTGGTTCTCTGGGCAACAACAGTAATGAGGTCACCAGCAAGCCGTCCTTCCTGTGTGTTTAGGTGGCACAAGCCCAGAATACCTGCGTGCTTTTCTCCTGGGGTGATGAGTAGGGAACACACCTGGGGCCGGTCTGACTCTCGGCAATGCTATTTTCTGTTTCCAGATACTTCCCTCAGCCCTGTGTGTGAAGCTCCTTTGTTGGGAAGATCTTCTCTTCTGGGAGTCAGAGCCCCATCCCCCAGCACAGAGCACTACTGGGGCCACCCCAGACACAGCCCACGGCAGCTGGGTTACCCCTGTTTCCTGACTAAGGAGATCATCAAAGGCAGTTGAGGAGAAAGGTCTATGACACTGTGCGGTGGTTTCTCCTGGACAACTGGTCTACCCCACAGTGCCTGGCCTGCTCTTGTGTGTGGCTCACGGGTGACAGCACCTCAGTGAGCCTTAGGGGTTTAGGGGTTTCTCTGCAGCGCGCCTCGCCCTGCCTCACATTTGGCCAAACCTCCTCTTCTTCCTGCCATCCGAAATTCCAGGAGGCCCTATTCCTTTCTGTTTTAGACTTCTCCAGAGAAACAGTATGAGATAGGTGGATAGATAGGTAGATAGACAGACACAAGGAGATTTGTTGGCAACGGGGGAGGCTAGGAAGTCTTATCAGCTGCTGTCTTTGAGCTGCAGGCTCAAACCCAAAGGCCTGAGAACCAGGATCGCCAATGGTGAAAGTCTCAGTCCCAGCAGAGAGGCCCAAGAACCCGAGAGGGCAGGATGCCTGCCCCGGCCCAAGGCTAAGGAACTAAGAGCCAGGAGTGTCAGTGGCCACGGGCAGAAGAAGGTGGACGTCCCAGTTCAGGCACTGAGCAAATCACGTTTCCTCTGCCTTTTTATTCTCCTCAGGTCCTCAGAGGAGCAGAAGACACCCACCCACCCTGAGGAGGGCCATCCTCTTTCCTCAGTCTACCGATTCGAATGCTAATCTCTTCCGGAAACACCCTCCCAGACCACCCAGAAATCGTGTTTTCCAGCTACCTGGGCATCCCTTGGCCAGGTCAAGTTGGTACATAAAGTTAGCCATCATACCTTCCTGGAGGTTTTCTCGAGAACACAGATGCTGCTCAGAGAGTCCCAGCAGCCAACGTTCAGCACTTAATGTTTTGGTGAAGGGCCATGGTAGTTTGCTTAAAGCCCAAGCTTGAGAACACAGCCCCGGGCTGGGGACTGCCTGGAGAAGGAAAGCAATGATAGACCCCCAGGGGGTCAGGCTAAAGATTTATTTTACATGCTTTGGACTTTGGCTCTGGGCACGTCCAGCTGTGGGCCGGATGTGGGAAAGAGAGCCAGCGGGAAGAAGAGCCCATGAAAAGCCTACCCCCATGCACCTCCTCCTGGGCCCGCGCCACACCTTAGCCTGGCTTCACTGCTGCCATGGGGAGCCCTGGTGAGCTCTGGGGACGGTCAGGAAGCCAACCCCACCTCTCCAGCCCATCCAGTTACAAAGGAGGAAGCACCAGGAGCACGGCCACCGTGGCTTCCTGCCCCGGGGACCCCGCCTCGCCTCTGAAGACCAGTCTTATGAGTCGGGTTTGTTATCACGTTTGGCTCCTGGATTGTATTTTTAAGACATTTGAAGTCCTTTGATGAGCTGGTGTTTATACTTCATGTTCTTTCTTGCCAAGTGAGTACTTATTATTATCTAGAATTACAAAAGCATTTGGTGTTTTCCAAGCGTAGGCAGCTAGCTTCAGAATCCAAGAATATCTTGCATAGAGGCATCCAAAAAAGTATGTATATATAAATCGGATTTCAGACAATTTAGTAATATTTGAAATTCACTAGAGAAGCAGCCCAAGGGAAGCTTGGGTGCATTTTTTTTTTTTTTTGTGATTGGTGGCAAAATGAAATAATCACATTCTGTAAGGCGCGTAATCGCCTCTCTACTAGACAGCCAAAGTGTCGTCAGTTGAGATCTGGGTTGGTGTTTTCACAGTCGGGCCACTGACATCGATGTTTCCTTGCCTTGTGCTTCCTATGTGGTTCTGGCTTTTCTCTCCATCCTTCTGCCTCAGCCACTTTTGTTCTAATTCCACTGTGACTCACGGAACAAGTCAAGTGCATTCAAAGCCAGACCAAGACGTCCAGGGATAGTCCCAAGAACTCGGGCTGGCAGTCCCCACAGCTCTAGGGGAAGTCATCCGTTTCCTGGACTGGTCCAACTGGCAAAGGGTGGTTACAGTCTGAGATGCTTGCTAAAGCCACTGGTGCAATGAGAACAGGTCGGGCTGCCCCTTTGTTTCCAGCCCACGATGAATGAAACAGCTCCCTTCCCTAGCCCCATCCCACAGCACTGGTGGAAATTACTTCCCAGCACATCTTTGCAACTTGGCCTTGAAGGCAAGCCCCCACTGCCTGGAGCACGGGGAGGGTCTTCTCACTTGGCTCCAGGTTCTTCCCAAGCCTGGGGTTCTCGGGATTCTAGATCCTATAGGAGGTGAGTGGCACGGGAGCTGGGGTCCTGAAGGACTTGGCAAGGGAAGAAGCGGTGACTCATACTGTCAGTGACGGTCTTAAGGTGCGAGGCAGCTGGCTCATTTAGATGAAATGTAGTCACCTTCTGTCTTCTCTAAGAGGGAGCAGTCAGAGCACTGGCTTAACAGGGACCCCAGAGGCCCCAAGGAACAAAGGACACTCAGCCTGCAGACCTGGTTTAGAGGCTGCGTATGCAAGCCCCCAGGGTGGGCCGCCCCCGAGACTCTTGGCCCAGCCCTCCTGCAGCCCTGCAGTCCCCAGTGGCCTGCGCTCTGGCGTGAGGCAGGTGGCTGTCAAGGGGCTGCTTTTCTCCATGATCCAGGAGGCCTGGAATCTAAAAGCTGGGTCTTCCTCTTTGTTATACACACAAGGGCATGCGCACGCGTGTGCATGGGAACAAGAAGGGTTGGTGTCCACAGAAGACAGAACAGGTCTCCCAACCCAAGCCTTCTCCAGAATCTTCCTAAACTGAAACTCTGTTCCCATTCAGCAATAATCCACCATCCCTTGTCCGCCAGCCCCCTTTGTTTAACGCCCACAGGCCCACAGGAGCAGGGCAGTGCCAGAGGCTTAGGTCCATGTCACCCCACCAGTGAAGAAAGAAGCGCAGACCAGATGGTGACGCAGACCCGTGTAGGCCTCTATGACGGGAGGCAGAGATTTGGGAAGGAACAGCGTATACAAGTCATTCTGTTCTGCTTGGCTTAGTGTTGGTGGGCAGAGAGGAAGAGGAGATGAGCACTGAGGGGCAGGCTCTGGAGAGAGGTGATGGGATGAGGACTGAGTTCATCTTGCAGCTTTGTGCCTTCTTAGGACGCAGAGATGTATTTGCTCAGTGCCCTGCCTGGGAAGCCGGCTGGGCACAGCGTCTCAGTTGCCTGGATAGGACCTTTTTGGGAGAAGCTAAAACAAAAGCCAAGAGACGGCAGAGTGCTGTCCTTCATCTGACCACGGCTCTCAGGGTGCTGTGTCGAGAAGGCCTCTGAGTCTCTGTCTTAACTATCGGGTTTCGCCAAGGCTGTCAGGAGGCCCAGAAGGTCCTCAGACGGCGGGCTGTCTCCTGAGGACATGAGAATGCTCATGAGGAGGTTGTGTTCATCTTTCCTCATCCCCACCACGCACGTGATACCGGTCACAAGAGTGCTGTTTCGGGAGCCCTAAGGTCCCCTTTCTCCAAGAGCAGGGTGACATCTGGGCCGGGAGGCAGGGGAGGGCAGAGACTGGCAGGCTGAGCCTTAGCAAGATGGGGGCCTCCTTTCATGAAGTACTGGCCGGTTGGGGCAGCAGATCCGATCATTGGCAGGGGACAGGAGCATAGAGAATGCTGTGTTCTCTCTTCCCAGAGAGAGCCGGGCCTGAAGCCCAGCATGGCGGGGTGAGGGGGCGGGAGCAAGGTGGTGGGCGACGACTCTGGCATGTGACCAGGCGTGGCTTGCGGCGACCTTACACAGAACCCAGGGGACACTGTTTGGGATTAAATAAACTGAAGCCTTTATAGCACCCAAGGCCGGGCTGATATGTATTAGGTGCTCAGTGAATATTAAATCATTTTTGCTTTCTCTTTTTTATTTTATTACTTTTTATTTATTTATTTTTAAAAGATTTTATTTTTATTTGAGAGAGAGAGTGCGCGAGAAAGAGCATGAGTGGGGGGAGGGAGAGGGAGAAGCAGGCTCCCTGCTGAGCAGGGAGCCCGGTGCAGGGCTCTGTCCCAGGACCCCAGAATCATGACCGAGCTGAAGGCAGACGCTTAACCAACAGAGCCACCCAGGTGCCTCTCCTTCTCTCTTTAAAAAAAAAAAAAAAAGTGGTAAAATATATATAACATGAAACTGACCATTTTAACCATTTTTAAAAATATAGTTCAATGGCCTTAAGGACATTCACACAGATGAAGAGCTGTCACCACCATCCTTCTCTGGAATGTTCCTAAACTGAAACTCTGTGGCCGTTAAGCGGTAACTGCCCATTTCCCATCCCCAGCCCTGCCGGCCTTTGCTCTTTCTGTCTCTGTGGTTCCGGCTCCTCTAGGTGCCTCTTGTAAGCGGAATCACACAGTATCTGCCCTTTTGGGACTGGCTTATTCCACTTACTACTGAGTACTCCTCCGTGCTCATCCGTGCTCTAGCTCGTGTCAGCATGTCCTGCCTCCATAAGGCTGCAGCATGTTCCTTTCTACACAGGGACCACGTTTGGTTTATCCGTGCGTCCATCAGCGGGCAGCCGGGTTGTTTCCACCTTGTGGCTCTTGTGAACAGCACTGCTATGAACCTGGGCGGACAAAAAATGATCTGCTCCAATCCCTGTTTTCAGTGCTTTTGTGTATATACCCAGAAGGGGGTCCTCTCTCTTTTGAAATTCACCTGCGGCATATTTGACTTTCAAGAACGTTAACGGACACGGTGGAAGGAGCCGTCTGCCCACTGGGGTCCGGTTCCTGTGAGGGTCCTCACTCTCCCCCAAAGATACCTTTCATCTCCCTCGGCCACTGGAACATTTACGGATCAGCCTAAACCCCTCACCTGGCCAGGCTTGCCCCCTGCACAGGCCACAGCGACAGCCTTCCTTCCAACCTGTGTCCTGGCCACCTGTCCCGGTTCCTGCAGATCCGTCTTTCTCATCAGCCCCAGACTCACCCAGCTACGATGCCGGTGTGACCCCATCACTTCCCACTGCCCACGGGGCACAGGCTGAACTCGGGAGCGGGGCCCCACCGTGCCTCCCCACTTCTTGCCATTCACACCATGGTTACTCATAGTTTCACCGCGTCTGTGGCTTCTCTGCTGTCCCCTCCAAACGCCGCCCGCCCGCCACCCCCAAACCCATGCCTCCAAGTTCACCTGATCCGATCTCTCCTGTGAGACTCAGGTGGAGAACGCGCTCCTCCAGAAAGCTTCGTTCCGTGGCCGGACACAGAGAGACCTCAGACGAAGAAGCAAGAGAAGAGCATCGCCCGCGCTGTCTTTCCCAGCGAAATGCACTCACCATCTCAATACTGTCTTAAAGGCAGTAGTGCCTGTGAAGGGCGTGGGCTCGGGTGAGTCCCGCTGGGCAGCCGTCCCTCCTCAGGTGGACAGTTCCATATCCTTGGAAGAGGTTAACAGAAACACCGAGAAGCCAGTAAAGGATGCTGCGTGACCAGAAGCTAGCCGGGGATCTAGCGGGGTGGCCATGGCCCTTGAAGGAGTCGCTGTAGAAATCTACAGGCGTGGCTCGGTGCGCGGATCTCTATGCATAGACCTCGCTCCACAGGAGTCTTTGGGCTTTCTCGGGGAGCCATGAACAGCACCGGCTCCCTGATGAGTCCCCTGGCCCCCAGGGTGGCCTGGCGTGGGAGCCGGAGCAGTGTGGCGCGTGACTCGTCCCGGGAACAGTGCTTGCTCCATCTGGGTTGTGACACTTACATATTAAGAACTCCATTTCTCGCTGTCCTCAATCTGGTGGGTTAGACCTCCCCTGTGGGCTGCCTGCCCTACATGCGAGCGCATTCTCCCTTGTTCTCTGCAGTATTTCAGGCTTAACCACTGCCCTTTGCAAGGAAGGGGATCTCTAGGGTGATGCGGTGAGAGTCAGATGGTTGATTTCATCAGCAGTGACTTCACCACTCTCTCTGTAGCCAGCTTCGCGATCAGCCCCGCGTCTGTGCTGGACCCCGTATCTGGGGGCTGTTTTAAAATCCTCGGAGGAGGGTGCCTGGGTGGCTCAGTGGGTTAAAGCCTCTGCTGTCGGCTCGGGTCGTGGTCCTGGGGTCCTGGGATCGAGTCCCACATCGGGCTCTCTGCTCGGCGGGGAGCCTGCTTCTTCCTCTCTCTGCCTGCCTCTCTGCCAACTTGTGATCTCTGTCTGTCAAATAAATGAATAAAATCTTAAAAAAAAAAAAGTTTAAAATCCTCGGAGGAGAGGGGCTCCAAACGCAGCTGCCTTGGTTTTAAACCAAGATCAGCCTAATGTTTGAGGGTCTGTTCTGTCGACTGGGAAGCCAAAGCCATTGTGACATGGACTGAACCGTTTAACCACAGAGTCATGGGCAGTCCGTGTCTGGTGGACAATTTTTCTGTCTTCCGAATGTTAAATAAAAATAGTCTCCCAGGGACGCCTGGGTGGCTCAGCTGGTTGAGCAGCTGCCTTCGGCTCAGGTCATGATCCCAGCGGCCTGGGATCGAGTCCCGCATTGGGCTCCTTGCTCGGCAAAGAGCCTGCTTCTCCCTCTGCCTCCGTCTGCCAATGCTCACTCCCTCTCTCTCTGACAAATAAATAAATAAAATCTTTAAAAAAAAAAAAAAGTCTCCCAAAGCCCTGTGCGAGGAGCGCAGATTTTCCTTTTCTTTTACACCTGCTAGCTGAGACCGGGAGAGAGGGGGACAGAGCTCTTGGTAATGGGCCTCCCTGCACCATGGCCTGCTGTGGTCCCCCAGGCGGGCTCTCGCTTCGTTCCAAGTCCCGTCCTAACAGGGAGTCCATCCCCAATGTGCGTCATCCCTTAACCTGCGGAGTAGCGCAGGGAAGACACTTCCCAGTCATACACAGCCCCACTTCTCCCCTCTGTTCTTTCTTCTGCCTGGTCTCTGCCCTTGGGAAGGTCACGGATGGATGGAGATGGTGGGCAAGTAAATAGATTGTTACAGGGCAAAAGGCCAGGTGAATGCAGAGAAGCTGAGGGCAGCAGGAGAGCCAGGTGAAGTCCCCTCGCCTGGCCCACAGGAAGGGAGCTCGGGCATTTTAGAGGAGAATTTAAGGGGTCGGGGGCACAGTGGGGAACGTTTCTTAACTCCTGGTGTTTCCTTCCATGTAGAGGGAGCTCTGCCAGAATACTACTTCTGGTCTCCGTCTGCCGTATCTGCTCCTAGAGGAAGTGGGATTACTTAGATTTGGAAAGAGAAACCGGGATTGCAAAGTCCAGATGTCTTCCTCTCTCCTCGGAGAGCCAGCCTGCCTGCAGACGGCGCAGCAGCCCCCCCCCCCAGGACCCCAGGGGGAGGTCTGCCAGGACACAGCGCAGCCTGTGACTGGGTGGACAGTGTACTCGAACCCAGGGTTGGTACAAGGAAGCCACTTGTTTGCAGATACTGTAAGCCACGTTCTCCAAGACCGACTTTGTCACTCATACATGGGGTATTTTTTTCTCTCCATCTCCTGGCTTCTTCATTGGATTTCTCAAGGGCTCAGAACTTGGACAGAAAGGAAGAATGCTATTTTGGGGCTATATGGAACTCCAGTAGAGACAGTCAGCTCAGCCCCAAGCCCTGATAATGAAAAGGAAAAAGGAGATCGGGAGTAGGTTCTCTATCCAAAGTGGCAGTCTCTGAGGTGTGTGGGGTGAGTGCACAGACAAGAGAAAACACAGACGCTCAGAGTGGGAAGAAGCAAAAAGTATTCAGAGAGTGAACAACACTGAAGTTGCTGGAACACTGTGACTGAGGACAGAATGATGGAGAAAAGGCGAGAAATCACCAGGTCAGATCACGCAGGCTTTGTAGGCTTTGGGGCCGAATGATACAACCTCCTTTGGAAAATCTTGTATCGAGAGCATCGCATTATAAAGAATGATTGCCTGATTTTGTTTGGAGGAGATTTCCCTAACTTCCAGGATATTTTTTTTCTTCTTCATACAATAACTAGTTGCCAATCATTTTCCCGTCGAGGGCAAAGAACGCAGAAGACTTTTATTCATTACAATGGCTGTCTTTGGAAAAGGTCCCCGTAATTAATGTTTATATGGGGTGCATAGCTTTTTCAAAGACACCCATCCCTTCCTGAGACACGCAGCTGTGTTTCAGAGCCCGATTTTTCACCCAGCTAAAGGTTCCCACAGGGATCCACTATTCATCTCAGCCTTTGCCTCTCCGTGGTCGTCTTAATGGAGCCACTTCCCCGCACAGCTCCTGCCGGCTGGATCCCATTCACCGCCATGAAAGGGGCTGCTGATATTTAAAGTTTGGCGCAGGAAGGTTGCATAATGAGACCTCGGGAAAAGCACATAATCTCCTTTTAAAACATTTCCTTCCTCTGTTCTGCTGATAGAATCAAACAATTCAGAGCTCCATCTGCCCTGTTAACAGGTCCAGATTGCCTGATGTGGTTTTGAAGTTTTTGTTTCCTTTGTTTCAGGGCACCTCTGGTGGGATCACCTCCCCTCCTCCCTGTACTCAGACCACGCTGTGTGAGCCTTGTGCTTGCCATTCCAGAAGCAACAGAATGAGCCCGCATTGGAGGAAAATGTCACTCTGCCCCAGCAATCAGTACCTAGGGCTGGGGAGGGAAGTCAGGATCTAAAGGAAGAGTCCATTTTCATTTAAAGGAACAATTTTCCAAGTTAATATAAAAACACACAGGTTTTAAAGAGAACAACAAGGGGCTACCTGGGTGGCTCAGTGGGTTAAAGCCTCTGCCTTTGGCTCAGGTCATGGTCTCAGGGTCCTGGAATCGAGCCCCGCATCAGGCTCTCTGCTTGGCAGGGAGCCTGCTTCCCCCGTGCCCCCGCCTGCCTCTGCCTACTTGTGATCTCTGTCTGTCAAATAAATAAACAAAATCTTAAAAAAGAGAGAGAGAGAGAACAACAAGAAGCTAAATGCAGATCTGTCTGTAACAGTCTGACATGCTCCTGAGTGTCCACTAGTCTTTGTCCCTCCGTGGGCCTCTGAGCGACACCAGGCATCCTTCAGGCTACGTACATACTGGGCCGAGAAGTCCCCGAGAGGATCTCCCTCCGAAATGTAGGTGGGAAGGGACCACCTCCTACAGCCCTGCCTTGTTGCTTTCCCAGGTTCCCACTTTGCCCTTCTATCTAGCTTCCAGTTCCAGGGCTGGCAAATTTTTTTCTGTAAAGTGCTATGTCTTACCTGTTCAGGGTGTTAGAACAAAATGCCACAGACGGGGTGGCTTATAAACAACAGACATTTCTTTCTTTCTTAAGATTTATTTATTTTTAGAGAGAAAGAGAGAGAGAGAGAGAGCAGGGGGAGGGGCAGAGGGAGGAGAGAGAGAGTGAGAGAGAGAAAGAGAGAGAGAGAAAATCTCAAGCAGGCTCTGCACTCAGCAGAGACGCTGACATGGGGCTCAATCCCACAACCCATGAGATCATGACCTGAGTCGAAATCAAGTGTTGCACAGTTAACTGAGTTACCCAGCGCCCTATGACATTTATTTCCTACAGGTGACTGGGAAGTCCAAGGTCAAGGTATGGCAGATTCAGTGTTTGGTGGGGACCCAGTTCCTAGACAGTGCCTTCTAGATATAACCTCACATGGCAGAAGTGGGGGGTTGGAACTCTGTGGGGCTTCCTTTATAAGGACAGGAGCCCCATTCATGAAGACCCCACCCTCATGACCTCATCACCTGGCAAAGACCCTGCTTCCTCATATCACCTCATTGGACGTTAGGTTTCAACATGTAAATTTTGGAGGCACAGAAACATTCAGACCATTGCAGGCAGGATGGTAAATATGTTAGGCCCCATGGAACACACAATCTCTTTTACTACTATTCAACTCCATCACGTCACATGAAAGCAGCCACAGGTAGCATGTAAAGGACTAAGGGTGACTGTAATCCAGCAAAACTACTTATGGACATTGAAATTTGAATTTCAAGTAATTTTCACATGTCACAAAATAGTAAACTTCTTTTGATTAAGGCATCTTTTTAAATGTAAAAAAAATGTAAGAGGGTCCATGTGTTGTACAAAAAGAGATGGTGGTAGAACAGATTTAACCCATGACCCTGCTCTGGCTTGCGGCTTTCATGCTAATTTTCCTCCTGGCCACTAGGGGCGCACAACTTCCTCCTTCCACTCTGATGAAAATCCCTTCTCTACAAAGGCTGGGATGAGAGTAAGAGTTGCTATCTGATTGCAGTGGAAAGGTGGAAGGATCATTCTTCTATTTCTTTTTTTATTTTTTTATTTTTTATTTTTTTTTAAATATTTTTATTTATTTATTTGAGAGAGAGGCAGTGAGAGAGAGCATGAGCGAGGAGAAAGTGAGAGGAAGAAGCAGACTCCCTGTGGAGCTAGGAGCCTGATGCGGGACTCGATCCCGGGACTCCGGGATCATGACCTGAGCCGAAGGCAGTCGTCCAACCAACTGAGCCACCCAGGTGTCCCTCTATTTCTTTTTTTAAAGATTTATTTATTTATTTTAGGGGGACGGGCAGGGGAAGAGGAAGAGAGATGGTCTTAAGCAGGCTCCACGGTGAGCACGGACCCTGATGGGGTGCTGGGTGGATCTCACAACCCTGAGATCATGACCTGAGCTGAAACCAAGGGTCCCGTCGATTAACTGACTGAGGACTCAGGTGCCCCTCTATTTTTTTTTTTTTTATTCTCATTTTCTACTGTCGTTTTTTCTCCTTGCTCTGCCATTCTGCCCACCCCAATTAAGGTTTTATCCTCTCCCATTTTGCCTTCTCTGATGTGCTTTTTTTTTTTTTAATTTATTTGACAGACAGAGATCTCAAGTAGGTGGAGAGGCAGTCAGAGAGAGAGAGAGAGGAGGAAGCAGGCTCCCTGCTGAGCAGAGAGCCCGATGTGGGGCTCGATCCCAGGACCCTGGGATCGTGACTTGAGCAGAAGGCAGAGTCTTTAACCCACTGAGCCACCCAGGCGCCCCTCTGATGTGCTTTCTAAATCCTCTTCCAAGGCGTTCTCCCCACATCTCGTGGTTTGGGCTTCCCTCATGTCTTAGTCTGGGGCCATGCAGACCAGACAGACGATGACACAAGTGTCTTAGGTTTGCTGCCAAATGGGGAAAAAGAGGATGCTTGGGGGAGGTTTTCAGAAGCCTAAATCTATTTACTTTAAAGGAGCCTTCTTTATTCTGAGAGGATGGCTTTTATGTTTTGTGGAATTACAATGTCTGGCCTTTTGTGAAGTGCTGGTAACTCTAGACCATTATGTTTCACAAAGTCAAATTCCTGGCATTGTTGACAAGGCTCCTGCATATCTTCCATGCATCTGCTCTACATCTAACATTGGAACCTCATTTCTCACCATGCCTAGGATGCTTAGTTTAATGTGTCAACTTAACTGGGCTGCCGGGTGCCCAGATATTTGGTCAAACATTATTCTGGGTGTTTCTGTGAGGGTGTTTTTGATGAGGTTAACATTGAATTGTTCAACTCAGTAAGACAGATTGCTCACCCTCCCTGGTGTGGTGGGCCTTGTCTAATCAGTTCACAGCCTGAACAGAACAACAGGCTGACCTCCCTAGAGCAGGGAGACTTCCTCCTGCCTGACAGCCTTTAGAATGGGACATCGGCTTTTCTCCTGCCTTTGGGCTCAAACTACAACATCGACTCTCCCTGGTTGTCAAGTCTGCTAGAGGTCAGACTGGGGTACACCATTGGCTCCCCTGGGTCTCCAACTTGCCAACTCATGGGCACATCTTGGGACTTGCCTGCCTTTGTAAACACATGAACCTATTTCTCATAGGTTATATACATCCTGTGTATATATACATATACATCCTATTGGTTCTGTTTCTCTGGAGAAACATGACTAATGCAACCCTTTTTCATTCTAATTATCTGCAGCCACACACACCTTTCAGTTCCTTGAAAGCACTAAGTCCCTTATGTCCTGGCTGAAGGCTGCTCCACCTCAAGTCTCAGCTTAACCATTCCCTCCTTAAGAAAGCCTGCCCCCACTGGGCCCCCTCTACCCCCACTATCTGGACTAAGTCCCTCTAAACTTCACTCCGAATACTTACCATAACTGTAATTTAAATGTTTATTGGTGAATTGACTTATGTTCTTTTTTAATACCTGTGTCCCTTCCAGGACAATATGCTTCCTGAGGGCAGAGATCACAGCTGTCTTTTTACCGCTGTGGTCCCAGCATGTGGCACAGGGCCACGTAGGGGGTGGGAGGAGCCCCTGTGCTTCTGGCTGGTGTTGACCAGAAATGATTATGTTCTGCAGAAGACGACAGAAATGTCAGGGCAAGGTGAAAAAAATAAATTGCCTGCCCGCCTTAGTCTGTGTCTAGAGCTGTCAATCCTGAAGAGAAAGGTGTTTGTTCTTCTGCTAATTAGGAAAATCACTATTTCTCTGTCTGTCCCAGCTAAGGAAAAACTCCATTGAATTAAGGCAACAAGGTGTTTTCCAGTTCGGTAATTTTTCTTGTAGTTTTTAAAATTTGTTTTGTTTTTTTAAGTGTATGTCTAGCTGGGGGAATCTGGGTGGCTCAGTCAGTTAAGTGTGTGTCTCGCTGGGTGATAATCAATGGCTAGGATGAAATCCTAATTGTCATGTCCTCACTTTATCCATCTCCCACTTTCCATAACGACTTCCATGTGGGGATACACACGATTCATAACTTGTGTTTTTAAGTAGAAATTTAGGGACTGTAGCTCCTTGGTATGCCTCATTCCTTCCTCTTAGTGGAGACTTCCTGTTAAGCCAGGTTGTCCCTGAGCTCTGAGGCCTCCTGGACACGGGGCAGAGTGAGGCCTAGCGCACTGGTGCTGGGTTCCTGGTTCCTGCGGGCGGGCCAGCCACATCACTGCTCTGAAAGGTCCTGCACTTTCCCTCCCTTTTCCATCTCTTCTGCCTCCTGCCTCCCTCCGTCCTCTCACATATGGCCTTGGCCTGTTTCTGTCGGTGGTTTGGAGTAGGCTCTTTCTTTTATTCCTTTATCGTGTCCTGTGTTCTAGTTACAGTTCGTCAAAGGACAGAACATGAAATCAGCTGAAGAGAAGGGTTTCAAAATAGCAGTGAAGACGCTGGTGATGTAGGAGAGCTTCAACGCATGACTTGCTAGCAGATGTGTTCTGAGAGCCTTCTCTGAGGTCTGTGCTATCCTAATGGAACGGGAGTTGGAGAGTTTAGGATTATCTGTGTGTCCTCGACTTAATGTGCTTTGGAAATTTGTCACACACAGTGCAGAAGGTAGTGTTGGAGCTGGACGGTCAGCACTAAAGAGAAAAGGAAGGAGAGAAGGTCGATTAGGGAATGTGGTGTTGTGTGTGGGGTACTGAGTGCCCACGCTGAGAGATGAGATTCACGAGACTCAGTTCTCTATAGCTTCCCTCTGCAACCTGCCTGGAATGCTGTTCGCCCAGATACCTGCACGGCCAGCTGCCTCACCTTCTTCAAGTCTCTCTGCAAATGTCATTTTGTCAACAAAGCCTCCTTGTCTGTGACATTCTGCATTTTGTGTCTCCCCCAGAATCTCTGTGTTGGAACCCTATAATGGTATATGGAGGTAGGGCCTTTGTGAGGTGATCAGATCATGAGGGGGATGTCCTCAGGAGTGGGATTAGTGCCCTTAGAGGAGACCCCAGAGAGGTCCCCCAACGGCTTCCACCATGTGGGGACACAGAGAGAAGATGGCCGTCCAGGAACATGAAAGTGTGCTCTCACCAGACACGGAATCTGCCAGTGACTTCATCCTGGACTTCCCAGCCTCCAGACCTGTGAGAAATTTCTGTTACTTAGAAGCCACCCCATCTGTGACATTCTGTCATAGCAGCTTGAACAGACGAAGACACTCTCCATGCTATTAATGCTATTTCAAATGGCAACACTTCACCCCTCTAGAACATTCCTTACCTTGCACTCTCAAATCCCCTGTAACCTTCCCAGTGTTTTCTTTTTATAGCATTTGTCGTCTTCCAATATACTATCTAACACACTTATTTATTTTGTACCTTCGTTCTGTTTACTCCCAGAACCTGTGCTCTCTGAGGGCTCATATGTTTTCTTGGTTGGCGTATCCGAAGTGCGTAGAAAGGGTCTGCATATGGTAGATGGCCACCGGATCTGTGTTGAACACACACATGGTCACATAATTTTAGTGAATTTACTTTTGTTTACTTTAAAAAAAAAAGATCTATTTATTTTAGAGAAAGAGTGGGGGAGGGACAGAGGGAGTGAGAATCTCAGGCAGGCTTTGCCCTGAGCGTGGAGCCCTACATGGGCCCCAATGTGGGGCTTGAGGTGGGGCTTGATCTCACGACCCCGGGGTCATGACCTGAGCCAAAATCAAGAGTCGGAGGCCTAAGGGACTAAGCCACCAGGCACCTGTACTTTTGTTTACCTTTAGAAGCATCATGTCACTGAAATTGATGAATAATTTACCTCCCGGCATCTGTTAGTTGGTGCTCTTTCATTTCGTCTCCTGGTTTTTAAGTGGCTGAGAGGCAATCACCAAGGTGGTAATTTTATTGCTAATGGAAATGCTAAATTTGCCTCCAAGCAGCCAGTGTGTACTCTTTCTGGATGTTTATAGTTCAGACCTCAAGTGCTAATGACAGGGGAGGAGTGAGGAGGAAGGCCGAGGACGGGACTTGCCCGGCTCAAGGAGAGCTAGAGGAAGGTCACGGGAGCAGGGCCCCGCAGGCAGAGGTGCAGGGGGCAGACACGGAGCTTGCCAGAAAAACAGCCTCATTACTGATGGGGGCAGGGCTGGGGGGCATGGAGGCCGAGAACCTGGAAAACCAGAAGAGTTCTGGCTCTCTGTGGCGAGTGGCAAAGAGAGAAGACAGGGATGAAAGCTCGTGGGAGAAGAGTCACATGGCCGCTCTGTGGAGGCCGGCCTGGAAATTGGGGTCAGAGAAAGTCCGAGAAACCAGCGGCACAGTCGTCCCCCACAAGCAAGTGAGGGTCTGAGCAAGGTGCTGGTCAAGGGTGATCTGAAAGAGATTTGGAAAGAAACAACAGAAGTTTTTCTAAATTTTTATTATGAAAGATTTCAAACATAGAGAAATATGTAAGATGTTGTTTATCACTCTACATACATATGTAGATAGACACACAGCCTCGATTTAACTGCTGAAACAACGATTTTAATTGGATCTTATTTCACTTACTACAGAGAACTACAAATGGTGGGTTACAGTGAATAGGTTATGGATACGGAAGAAGATTTTTCCAGTTGTTACAGCAAGACTTCACATTCAACGTGTGATTGTATTTTCTCATTACAGTTTTAATAGGCAAGACTCTAATACCATTTTTAGTATACTTAGTCCTTGACTATGAACCTCCAGATGAAGTCACATGTCATGAAATTAGCGAGGAAGGCAATGTGAGGCTCTTTGGCCTAGTGCATCTGTGATTATAATCTTTTGCCAGCAAAATATTTTTTAAACGTTCATATTAGGTGGGTCGAGATGAAAAATATTGTTTTGTTCCTCTCTAAAGAAAATAAAAGCTTGTGGGTTAAGATTTTGTGCCAAATGTTTTCTGAGGATGAAGGGTTCGTTCATGCTTTACCAATTGAAACTCTCATGTGAAAAAAAGAAAAGTAAAAGCGTGAAGAAGAAAGGTGAAATTATTGGGGAGAATGATACTGGCCTGCTTTGTGCCGGTCTTCCTCAACTTACGATGAGGCTGAGTCCCGATAAACCCATCAGAGGTCAAAACCAGTGTCCGTGGACAATGCATTTCCCACATCTGGTCCACCAGGCATCACAGCTTATGTAGCCTGGCCTGCCTTAACCGTGTCCACAACACTCCCATCTGCTGGAAGGTGGGTCAGTCCCCCTGCACGAAGCCTATTTGATCATCAGGGGTCGACTGTCTCACATCATGTGTTCAGGACGGCCCTGAAAGTGACAGAATGGTGATGGGTAGAGAAGGTTGTCAGGATGGATCATCCACCCTCGTGATGGCTGGTTGCCTGGGCTGTGGCTCACTGCCCAGCGTCCCAGGATGGATCGCACATCGCTGGCCAGGGACAAGATCCAACTTCAAAATCCCAAGTACGGTTTCTACTGAATGCTTGCAGTTTTGCATCATCATACAGTAGAAAAATCACAAGTTGGACCATTGTTGAGTTGGGGACTATCTGTAGTATTTTTTAAATTTCCAGGTTCCTTCCTTGTTTTAGGTTTTTTTTTTTAATTGCTTGTTTTAAGTTGTTTTTATTGCTGCTATTTTTGTTTTGTTTTGTTTTTTCAGTCTGACCCAGCATTGCTTTCTGTGTCTATCAGTTCTTAGGCGGGAGAGATATACACCATCCGTTAAAATGCCAATTCTGTAAATGCAAGCCGTTCCAGTGTCTCTGTTTTAAAATCACAGATGCCTTGGAGTTCCGAAGGTTGAGTAGTGTGAGGTGAGGTCCTTTGGATTCCTTATGTGATGAGACTCCCCTAGAGGAGGGTCAAGAGAAATGATCTGACGTTCAGTTGGGAGCTATAGATAGTTCTATCAAAGTGAGCCTCCTCCCAGTGAGGTTCCCACAGCCATCGTCCTTAGGTCTGTGTATGCCTCATTCTGAGGGAATGGGAGTGCCATCTGTGGGATTACAGTGCTTCAGAATAAATTAGTGGGGCTGCCCAGCTCATGGATATAGGTGGGACCCGTCTGTCAAACATCCGGTCCACTCTGGAGATAGAGGGCATGAGGGAGAAAATGGAGACACTCTTGGTTAGTTGCTTGGGAAGAAGCTCCATCCTTCTCAGTGGTCAACTCTATTTATTTGCCTCATGAAGACAGACACTCTTGTTTCTTTCCCATTCTTTTAAAATTCATTTTTACTTGCACAAGTAGGGATGCCTGGATGGCTCAGTCATTTAAGCATCTGTGTTCAACTCGGGTCATGATCCCGGGGTCCTGGGATCAAGTGCAGCGTTGGGCTCCTTGCTCGGGGGGAGCCTGCTTCTCCCTCTGCCTGCTGCTCCCCCTGTTTGTGCTTTTGTCTCTCTCTCTCTGACAAATGGATAAATAAAACCTTTAAAAAATAAAATTCATTTTTCCTTGGACAAGTAACACGTGAATACATTCTCATTGTAAAGGAAACTTCTTATATAGATTTTTTAAAAAACCCTCTTAACTCCCCAATTCCCAACCTATTCCTTCCTCAGAAGTCATCACTTATCTGTTTGGTATAAATCTGTCCAGATTTTCTTGTTTGCATTTGCATGACTGTATTTACATAGAGAAATGTATAGTCTTCTGTATGCATTTGCATAGATGAAGTCATGCTTTCTGTAGATTTTCCCACCTGCAGCTTTCAGGGAACTGTATGTCTATGAGGTCTTTCCATGCGATCCTATGTGTGGTCTTTTCTGTGTGAATTCACTTCATTCTCTTTTTACTGCTACATTATATTTCATGGATGTTCCAAACTGTAACCAATCTGCCTAGTGATGACTATTTAAGTTTGCTTCCTTTTAAAAAACATTTTAAACACCGCTATAAGAAACACTCTTTGCTTTTTTTGTGCATACACTTGACTGATGCTCTAGAACAGATAGAAACTGGGAGACATGGGGAAATGAATTGTTGGATGAAAGGCATGGCCATTTCATAAGGATAGATACCGCCAAATTGCCCTCCCCAAAAAGTGTTATGAGTATACCACCAGCACATAAGACAGAATCTATTTCTCCCCTGTGGCTGAGGATAATTTTGAATGTTTACCGCTCTGTTTTGCCAAAATGTAGTATCTCACTGCCTATCATAATCTGTATTTCCATGAGAACCGGCGGGGACTGAGCAAACTTATTACCCACATGCCCAATCTTTTTTTTTTTTCTCATTAAGATGCCTTAGATGTTTCTTTTCACAAATGTGTGCGTGCATAATTACAGAAAGATGTGCGTGATTTGAGGGGGTTGAAACGGAGATTCAGTCATCTTGGACCTGCCCCCCCCCCACACCCGCTATAGTACTTGTGTTTGGGGTCCTGCTGTTGACCGAGAATAGGTTTTGTTGTTTTTTTTTTAATTTGACAGACAGAGATCACAAGTAGGTAGAGAGACAGAGAGAGAGGGGGAAGCAGGCTCCCCGCCGAGCAGAGAGCCTGATTCGAGGCTTGATCCCAGGACCCTGAGATCATGACCCGAGCCAAAGGCAGAGGCCTTAACCCACTGAGCCACCCAGGTGCCCTGACCTAGAATAGTTTTGAAGGCTTATAGTTATACTAATTAGTAAACATGATGGCTTTTTTAAAAATTTTTTTATTTTTCAAAGATTTTATTTATTTATTTGACAGGGAGAGAGAGAGTGCATGCGAGCACAAGCAGGGGGAGCCACAGAGGGAGAAGGAGAAGCAGGCTTCCCTCTGAACAGGGAGCCTGAGGTGAGGCTTGAACCCAGGACTCTTGGGATTATGCCCTGAGCCAAAGGCATATGCTTAAACGACAGAGCCACCCAGGTGCCCCAGCATGACGGCTTTTAATGACAGAACTCTCAGGGTACCTGGGTGGCTCAGTGGGTTAAGCCTCTGCCTTTGGCTCGGGTCATGGTCTTGGGGTCCTGGGTTCGAGCCCCACATTGGGCTCTCTGCTCAGCAGGGAGCCTGCTTTCTCCTCTCTCTCTGCCTGCCTCTCTGCCTACTTGTGATCTCTCTCTGTCAAATAAATAAATAAAATTTTTAAAAATTAAAAAAAAAAAAAGACAGAATTCTCTCGTACTTTTGAGGCTGTTGATGCCGAGTCAGCTTTTGCTAATTCTCCATATTGCTTTCACAGGGTCTGATGCTCACCCCGGTCAGCTGGTCAACGGAAATCTTACATCTCCTGTCCATCCTCTGCTCTGTGAGTTTCACTCACCTGCAGAAATACCCAGGCCTTCCCTGGGAGCTTCTCGTCTTCAACAGCAGATCCAAGAATGTTGTCCTCCTGGCTAACCAGGCTGTGGTTGATCCTGTCACTTACCAGCATTTCCTCTGAGCAGGTTCCCTCTTTGATTTCCAATCACATGTTTTAAGCTCGACCTACACGCTCTTCTCCATTCTCACCAATGAGCTTTCTAGTAATCACCTTGGGTCTTTTTTTTTTTTTTTTTAAGATTTTATTTATTCCTATTAGACACACAGAGAGATCACAAGTAGACGGGGGAGGGGGGGGGAGGGGGAGAGCAGGCCCCCTGCTGAGCAGAGAGCCCGATGCGGGACTCCACCCAGCACCCTGAGATCATGACCTGAGCCGAAGGCAGAGGCTTAACCCACTGAGCCACCCAGGCACCCCTCACCTTGGGTCTTGAGCACTGCTGAAGGCCGGAGAACTCCCCGGGCTGGAGGCGTGGGTGGGGCTGCCAGCAACAGCTGCTCTGTTTTGTTTCCCTCCCACCCCACCACCCAACAGCCAGCTCTGCTTCTCTCTAGCCACACCCTTGCTGCGTGCCCTCTGCGCCTGCTCGTCCAGCCCAGCCGTGTACCGCAGCTGCGTCCCCCCGCCTGCAACGCCATCCTGCCGCCTCCTCTGCCCATCAGGAGACCGACCTGGTATCTTCTGAGAGGTGTGGGCAGTGTCTGCCATTGGACGTAGGCATCCCTAGAAACCCAACAGCTACTCACCCCTGGACGCTCTCTTTCCTGGCTCCCTGCCCTGAAGATGCGCTGACATTGACCATGTGGATGGACTCACCGGTGTCCGGGCCCTGGTGTGCTTTCAGTTCCCCATCTGCTCTCGCTGTTTTCTGAACCTGTTGGCCCAGGTGAGTGCAAACTACCTTTCCCTGATAAAGTCTTCGAAAAGGGGACGGTCAGACTGACTGGTTCTCTTTAAACAGGGGTTAACCTCAAGCTATAAGCAATTAGGTCCTGGGGAAATGCTTCCTGGTGGTAGAATACGAAATACAAAATATTATTTCTTTAATTATGTCGTTCTTGGACTTTCTTGGACTTACCTCTTGGCTGGTTGGAAGGTGGGTGGAAGAGGGCTGGAATGCTGGTAATTATTTTTGAAGACTTTTTCCCAGGGGTCGAATGTCTAATTTTCATCTATTCCTTGGAGGGTCTGATCTCATGCTTGTCTGAAGATATAAATCGTCTTTCCAAAGCCAGGGTCACATTTAGTCCCCGAAGGAGCTGCCATGCGCAGATCTGAACACACATGAATGAGGCGCTCCCTATCCTTGGCATGAAGTCACTCCAGTTCTGCTTTGTAGACTGAACCAAATCGCAGGGGAAGGCATCTTTCCCCATCCCTGTGCCTCCCAGACTCTCTCGAGAAAGTCTTCCATGGCCAGGGGACTCTGCTTTCTGTCAGATTCTTCTTTTTTAACAGTAAATGTCTACAACTGAAGGACTTGTTTAAATTTACACAACTTAAAGAATTTTTTGAAAAGTATGACATTTTTTTGGAGAGGGCTGTGGGTGTATGTGTTTTATTTGAAGACGGAATGTTTTAGAGGAGGCATATAGTATTTGGAATCAGAAAGAGCTGTGGGTTTTTATTTTGCGTTGTTTGTTTTCGTTTATGAAACTTAACCCTTCTTAGGGAGCCTGGGTGGCTCAGTCGGTTAAGTGTCTGCCTTCGGCTCAGGTCACGATCCCAGCGTCGTGGGATCGAGTCCCGCGTCGGGCTCCCTGCTCAGTAGGGAGTTTGCTGTCCCTCTCCCCGGCAGCCCCTCCCCTGCTCATGCTTGCTCATGCACAAAGAAATAAATTAAATCTATAAAATTTAAAAAAAGGAACTTAACCCTTCCCAGCTTCTCCTGTGTCACAACAGAACACTGTAGTAACATTTGAAAAGGTGTGAGTAGACTAATCTATGACCTCTTGCAGCTTTATGTCCTTCCTCATAAGGCACTAGCAGCGTGCCAGGCCGACAAGGATAAGACTTGGGTCTGGCGCCTGGGGTGTTGTCATCTTGATCCAACCCAGCGCCCCTCTTTGGGATGTGAGACTGTTGATTTCACCGTGTAAGTTGGAGTGTAAGATGGGAATCGTAACAGCAGGTGGATGTCCGCCACCCTGGGCAACCCAGGAAAAAAATTGTTGAGTGAATGCAGAATAGAAAGGGAGCCCGTGTTTAAAGGATTTGCCCCCCAGATGGTGTGGCAAAGCTTAAAACAAACAAAAAAGAGCCCATGACTTCCTGACTGGTGGTCTAGCGCCCGGGGCCAGATGTTTGATGGGACGGGAAGTGGAGGGAAACAGCTCCAAGAAGGTGCACTCTTGCAAGTGGCTGACTAGCCTGGCATCAAGGGACCGTCCCTGGCCACTTTGTGAACGTGGTTCCTCCTGGATCTGTGAATGACCTTGGGGTGAGGACTGGGGACACTGGCGCTCGGGAGCTGGGTGTTAGAGGAAGATCACGCGAGCCTTCGCCCCTGCTGACCCTCAGGGTGATCCCAAGACCTGTGCTCCCTGGGCTGGTCCATCGGCCTGTCCGTAGGCTCCCTGGGAGACAGGGAGGGTCGGGTGGTCAGATTCTGAATGGGACAGAGAGACAGAGACACGGAGAGGTGTATGCGTGTTGATGGGCGGGAGTGGGAGAGTGGTATTAAAAAAAAAAAAAAAAAAGCCAGGAGAAAGAAAGCACGCTTTCTTGTCCCATTTAACTTAATTTTTATTTCAAAATTCAAAATTCTTTCAAAATTTTTTTCCTCATGCTTTGTTCCCTGCTGTCTCTTTCACTCTATTTCCTGATGTTCCGACAATTCGCTTTGGGGCGCCTGATTCCGTTGCTAGCCTGGGCCTTTGTCTGGTTTCCACTTTTGCTGCATTGATCGAGCTTTATTCCCCCCCTCCTGCTGGTTCCTGCAGTTTCCAGAACATACTTTACAGACAGCACTCGTCTCAGGCATTGGGCGAAAAGCTCTGTTTTTTATAAGAGCATATTTTCCCCTTTCTCTTAAAGAGAAGGTTTTTTGTTTTTGCTTTTTTTTTTAATCTCCCTCTGATTTCCGAAGTCTCATTGCGCATTTCCCCCTACATCGACTTCATCCTTTACCCCCTTACCCTCACTGTGAGTTGCTTTCTCTGTAGTGGCTTTATTGAGATGTAATTCACATACCACACCATTCATCTATTTCAAGCGCACCATTCAGTGGTTTTGGGTATATTCACAGAATTGTGTATCCATCCCCACAAGCAACTTGAAATCATTTTCATCCCCCCGTCCTTCCTGAGAAATCCTGCACCCATCGGCATTCACCCTCCTCCCGGCGCCTGGCAGCCACGTTCTGTTTTCTGTCTCTCTGGACTTGCCTCCTCTAGACGTTGCACATAAATGGAATGATTATGTAGCATTTGTCTGTTGTGACTGGCTTCATTCACCTTGCCTGTGTTTTCAAGGTTCCTCGGCGCCTTAGTGCGCCTCAGTGCCTTGTTTTTATTGCCAACACCCAGAGACGTCCTGTGTCCACGTGGCATGGACGAGGGTTGGGCCAAGAGTCCGAAGGAATGAGGAGGAACATGAATCCCGTGGAAAGGATTGCAAAGAGAAGGATTATTGAAATACGAGGAAGAGCCTTTGCCAAGGTGTTGACAAACCTTCCATCCTGGAAGCGTGTAGAGGACCATTAAATGCACCCTGGCAGAAGATAGGATGTCATCGCCAGAATAGATAAGGGGCTCAGTCTAGAAAGTTCTTTCCTGCCAATCTCAATGCTCCCGACTCCCTCCCCTTGTCCCTATCTGCCTTCTTCCCTCTGGTCTTTCTGTGGAAAGGAGCAGCAGCCTTCTGCTTGGGACCACGTGCCCGTGAGGGTGTTTCTGTGCTGGTCAAGGAGGAGGAGGAGAAGGAGGAGAAGGAGGGAAACGATTCCTTTACCGGGAATTTGGAAGGGCCCAAATGAAGACGTGGAGCTAGATTGAGAAAGAAGTCTGTTCTCGAGTCAAGAGGAGATGAAAAAAGACCCAAGACGTTGAAAGGAGAGAGCCGGGGGACCTAATGTCTGGCAGGGCACCTGAGAGGGAACTTGGGTCGCTATGTGTGGAGAGGGAGCTGAGGACACAGTGTCTTGGATTTCCTTTGTTTTCCTGGAAGAGGTCAGACGCCTTCCCGGGGCCTCCCGCGGAGCCTTCAGAAGCAGCACAGCTGACGCGTTTAAAGTCAAGAAGGACGGGCCGTTGGTGTGACTTGGCACCCTAGGCTAAGAAGGGACTCTGTGAGCAGGACGGGAAAGTTCTCCTCTTGCCAGAGTGTCTCAAAAATTACATTCATAGTTACCAAATCCATTACAGTTAAATATAATTAACTTGATGAATGTGGCTCCAAAACATTCGTAGGGGAAAAGAGAGAAAGGGCTGAAATCTGAGATCTTTTGAGTTTGGAGTGGAGAGAAAGAGGAGACAGAGTGTGACTGACCCCACCTCCCCGACAGGAGATCTGCTGCTGTGAAGTCTGAAAATCTGAGCTTCCTGGGAAGCTCTCCTCTGTCTGTCCTGTTCCCTTAAGGTCCCATGTGGTGTTGCAGAGGTTCCCGAAGTATTACAGAGTTTGGGCAATGGCTGCTGCATCATGGACAGTCTGGGGTAGCTCCAGGACCCAGACAAGTACCCGCAGAGCCGGGGAGCGAGAGATTCTGCTCACAATCACTGTACTGTATTCAGAACTCATTCATTTACTCAAATATGGCATGAGCAGGTGTGCTCACCAGGGTCCTTGAACTGGGTGCTAGGGACAAAAAGCCATACATAAATATTCATAGTCCTGGCCACAGACTGAATATGTGCCCTCCTATGTGCCCCCCTACACACACACACACACACACACACACACACACACACATACACACATCCCAAATTCCTATGCTGAAGTCCTAACCCCCCAGTGATGGTACTCAGAGGCCAGGACTCTGGGAATGACTAGGTCATGAGAGGGAAGCCCTGCAAATGGGATTAGTGCCCTCACAAAAAAGAAGCCGGAGACCTCCCTCACCTCCTACCCATGACACAGACGATGCCGTCTGTGAGCCAGGGAGCGGGTCTTCACCAGATCCTGGATCCGTGGGCATCTTGATCTTGGGCTTCCAGCCTCTGGAACTGCGAGACAGAAGTGCTTGTTGTCCTTAAGCCACCTGGCCTGTGGTTCTCTTAGATTTCTCTTCTTCTGTGAGAAGCCTGGGAGAACAGAGACGGGCCCGCTCCGGCAGTTGTCAGTGCAGGGAGAGAGGCATTAAACACGATTAGAGGTAATTGCAGGCAATGCTACGAAGACTAGCGGCGAGACTGTGTTATGGGGGACCTACCGGAGTTGGAAATTTGCTCTTGCCTCCTGATGAGTCAGGCTCTGTTTCTGGGTCAGGTGCCTGGGGCCTGGATCTTTCCACATTTAAAATGAGTTCTCAGCCCCCTTGCACATCTTTCGGCTACCCTGCTATGTTTGCAGACCTGCCCACGTATATGCCATCATAGGACGTGGTCACAGTTGGAGCTCAAGCTGAGATCCCTACTGTGTAGGCGACAGGTACTTGAAACGCTTTCTCTTTTGTCTTTATTGGGACAAAAAATACAGATATAACATAAAAGCTGCCATGGTAACTATTGCTAAGGGCACAGCGTTAACTATGTTTGCGCCTTCGTGCAACCATCGCCACCAGCCCTCTCCCGACCTTTCTTTCCATCTTTCCAAACTGAAACTGTCCCCCTCCCCTCAGCCTCTGGCAACACCATTTTCCTTGCCATTTGACTATTCTAGGTGCCTCGTGTAAGTGGCATCATAACAGATTTTATGTCTGGCTTGTTTCACTTGGCCTAATGTCTTCAAGGTTCCTCTGTGTTGTAGCAGATGTCTAAGATGTGTGTGTGTGTGTGTGTGTGTGTGTGTGTGTGTGTGTTAAATTCTAAGTATTTCCAAGGCCCCTTCCCCACTCTGTTGTCGGGGTCCCCGCAGGAAATACATGGTTTTAGATATTGACATGGACATTGAACAGAATTTAACGAAGGGATCATTTATAAGGGTGTGGGTTTAAGGAAGCCCACAGGCATGGGGAGGTGATGATTACTAGAACCTGGAGGGAGAACTGTAGCTGGAGGTAAGGCCACCAGACAGGAGCTGAAGCCTTGGGGCGAGGGGAGCAGAGACCCCCACCTCCCTCCTTCTTCACCCACCATGCTTTGTGGTACCCAACCCAACCAGGAGCCAGAGGGCAGGATGGCCTTCCCGGGCACAGGCAGTGTGCAGAAGGGTGGAAATGGGACCTGAGGGAGCAAATGATACATCCAACACACCCACCTTCCACAAGGAGTTGCATGAGGGGTGAACAGGGATGCAAGACAGGGCAGCTGAGAACAGAAATGGGCTGAGTTCCTTGAAAAGAGAAAGAGTGGAAGATACTCAGAAGGAAAATAGGTCTGGAGGGAGAGGGGAGATGGGGAGAATGAAGCGAAAGTTGAGTTAAGAGTTCCCATTAAGAATGCTGGGTAGAGGGGCGCCTGGGTGGCTCAGTGGGTTAAAGCCTCTGCCTTCAGCTCAGGTCATGATCCCAGGGTCCTGGGATCGAGCCCCGCATTGGGCTCTCTGCTCAGCGGGGAGCCTGCTTCCTCCTCTCTCTCTCTGCCTGCCTCTCTGCCTACTTGTGATCTCTGTCTCAGATAAATAAATAAAATCTTAAAAAAAAAAAAAAAAGAATGCTGGGTAGAAAGTCCAGGAAGAAGAGACAGCTGAAGAGAATTTTCTGTGTGACGACCTAGAACTCCCTTCTAGGAGGGAGTTCCCTCCTAGAAGATCCTCAAGGGATCTTCAGTAAAGATACACATTATGGTCAGGGCTTTTGTAGACTTGTGAGTATAACACCATGTCGGAGTATACCTAGGAACAAGAAAGTCCAAGACAGAATAGCTGCCCATAAACGTGTCCACATCCCAATCCTGGCACCCGTGAATATTGTCAGTTTATTTGGAAAAGGGGCGTTAAGTTTGCAGATGGAATTAAGGCTGCTAATCAGCTGACCTTGAAGTAAGAAGGTTATCGTGGTTGTCTGGGTGGGCCCAATGGAATCACAAGGGCTCTTCATGGGGAAGAGGGAGGCTGACGAGTCAGTGTTACAGCCGTGTGATGTGTGAATGACTCAACCGGCGGTTGCTGGCTTATAAGATGGAAGCAAGACACAAGCCAATGAGGCGCAGCCTCTGGGAGTTGGAAAAGCCCTCCGAACACTCTGGTTTTAGCCCAGTAGGACCCACTTCAGAGTTCTAACCCCCGGAACTATAAGATAATGTATTTGTACTGTTTAATAAAGCCACTGAATGTGTCGTAACTTGTTACAGCAGCAATAAGAGACTAATACACTTGGGTTTTATGAGTTTGGGGTGAAGTTAGCTAAATCTAGGCTAAAAATATGGAGCTGTTTATAATTACCGCAAGTACTGTATTTATAGCAAAACTTGTAAACTTGACCAAAGAAGGCTTTGATTAACTACTAGACTCCTCACTAAGAAGCTCCCCAGCTCAAGCAGGCCAGGCCTCCTTCTTGCTCCCAGAGCTGCAGGAGACCCATTGTTCTTGGCACCCGGATTCTTGCTCAGCTGCTGTCACCCTGATTCCTTGATCAACGTGGTTTTCGTGTTGCGTCGTCATCTCTTCCCTTTGAGAGACCAGGGCTGGGGCCCAATTCTGAGCCCCACGCCCTGTTTTTGGAGCCCTCCCCGGGGGCAGCTTCATGACCAAGCCATCAGGCAAACGTCTTGCTGGTTTGGGGGAGCCTCTTTTTTGCCTGCATGAACTCTCATTTCGATCTGTTGGACATAAAAATATAGCAGACTCATGGCGGAAAGGATGAAGAGGTTGGCGCTCCGGCAGTAGACGATACCCATGGAGCAAACCGGCCGACCTCGGGCTCCTGAAACACTTATGCTTCTCCACGTCCGCATTTCCGTGCCGATAGAGGCATTTTCAGGCACAGCTGGCAAAGGTACAGCGCAGTTAAGCAACACATGAGGAGAGTTAGAAACATTTAATAAAACAAGATCAAATGGGTCTTCTCACTGGGCTGGACTCAAGGTGTCAGAAGGGCTGCATTCCCTGGGGCCAAGCAAACAAGCTTAGATCATTTTATTCTGAAGAAATATCCCGCAGAACGCAAAACAACATACGGAAGAAAGGTTATGGATTGTGGAATTACGTTACAAATACTGAAAACACAACCAAGGCTCCTGCCCGTCAGAGACTGGTTGAATCAGTCATGGAACAGCCACAGGCTAGGGTATCACACAGCTACGAGAAAAGGCTAGAAGACTCTGGGATAGGAAAGGATTTCTAAGCCCTGTTGTTAAGTGAAGAATGTAATGTGGAAAAGAATATGTAGAGCATGTTACCATTTACATACAAAAAGGTGGGGGTAGGAATTGTTTGTGTATGCTTGCTCTTCTCATCAGAATCACAGGAAAGGTAAACCAGAAAGCAAGGAAAATGACTACCTCGAGGGCATAGGTGTGAACAGCACGGAAGGAAGAAGGATGAGAGGGACCCTGAACGTCTCTGAGGATCTTTTCATGCAGTTCTGAATTTTGAACCATGTACATTTTTAATTTTATTTTACTTTTTTTTACTTTATTTTGTTTTATTTTTAGGACAGAAAGTTTACTTTACATATTTCTTTGGAGAAGAGGGCACCATACTTCTACTCCATTAAGAAATACATTTTTATAATTTTGAAGTTTGTTTTTTTTTTTTCCTACTCTTACCATGGCTTGCATTCACAAGGGATGGGCTTAGGCAGCTCCGGCTCCTTCCATCAGCTCTCACAAAGCAGGCATCTCTGGGTGGGGCTGGCTGGTGTTTCCGCTGAACCCAAGTACCTTTCTCTTTGGCTTATATCGGATCATTTTCCTTTGCCCATTTCAGGAAGTTGTCTCTGCTCTTTGAGCGCTTAATATGCTCAATACGGATACTAATTCTCTTGGTAAGAATCTTGCCTTTAACTTTTTTATTTGTAACAACACCAGGCATGCGGGGTAACACTGTGGACTCTTCCGGTTTTGAACATAGCAATATTGTGGGACATCCCTTCATGAACAGTGCCATTCCCTTGATGTCCATGGCATCACTTTTTTTTTTTTTAACAGAGTCTCATGTAAGTGGCCAAAGAAACAATTCAATGTTTTCTAAAAGGCCTACAGAACGGGTGCCTGGGGTGGCTTATCATTTGGACGTCTGCCTTTGGCTGAGATCATGATCTCAGAGTCCTGGGATCGAGCCCCCCCACCCCCCATCAAGCTCCAGCCCCCTATCAGGCTCACTGCTCAGCGGGGAGTCTGCTTCTCCCTCTCACCTCCCTCTGTGCTCTCTCTCAAATACATAAAATCATTTTTTAAGATTTTATGTATTTGAGAGAGAGAGCAAGCGAGACAGAGAGAGTGTGTGTGAGTGAGCCAGGGGATGGGCAGAGGGAGAGAGAATCTCCAGCAGACTCCACGCTGAGGGCAGAGCCTGACGTGGGGCTCGATCTCACCACCGTGAGATCATGACCTGAGACAAAACCAAGAGATGGAGGCTTAACCACCCAGGGGCCCAATAAATAAAATCTTAAAAAAATGTATTGTTTCGTTTTGTTTTCCTAAAAAAAAATACCTAAAGAACATAGAGCAGGTACCTCTTTTCTTTCCTTTTGTGTTGGTCGTTTTGGTGAGTTACTAGAAGATGGCGGTTCAGGCCGAAAGGAAGCTGAACCATGTAGCTGTTTTAAATATCTAAAAAATTAAAGATAATTAAGAAAAAAGTTGAACATACACAGAAACAAAGGAATCTAAGTGATTAGAAAATTGATGGCATGATGAGGATAGTCAGTAACTCTCGGACCCCGTGCTCCGGCTAATGGGGTATGGTCGAAGGGAAAACAGACTTGCAGGAGGCTCATGCACTTGGGTTGTAGTTGATGGTAATACTAGTGTCACCACGCCGAAACTCTTCTCTCTGTGTTATAAGGCCCGGCAAATGCGTAAATACACTGACTGTGTAGGGCAGCCTCAGGCTCTCGAGGTCAGAAGATGGGGGGGTTACATGGAATAGAGAAATGCTGTGCTCCTGGATTAGAACTGGAGGCATTGGTATGAGTTCACAATTTCCCAACTCTATCCACTGTACAAGATAATCCAAGATAAACCGGGACATTAGTTAAGCTGTAAAAGCAGATTTTATGCAAGAACTACTGACCGTAGGGACAAGATCTGAGTCCCGTACTGATTTGCACAGGGTAACTGGTATTTTAAAGTGAGAACGAGGCCATGGGGAGGGGGACAGAGGGGTGTTCAATGAAAAATAACAAAGGATCCGTCAGTGTCAGTGTGACTTAGGCCAGCTGTGCCTGCAGGCTAGCAGTGAAAGGAGTCAGGATTCTTCCTCCCAGAGACTGGGAGACAGAGGCCCCATCCTGGCTGCTGACTGCCTTCCACAGGCATGACTTTCAGAGCCCCAGGAAAGGCATTCCTGAGTTATAGGAGAGACATATACATCTGAAAGGGTCCGGGAAAAGCTTCACAATTCTAAGCCCTTTTTAGTGGATGCTCTAAGACAGGGGAGTCAGTAGCCTATCTCAGCTGTTGGCTGGAATGAACAGAATTCTCCCGGCAGTGCTGAACTGTCCAGGCAGGCTTATGAGGGAGGGGCTGGGGGGGCCTCCTAGGGACATAGTCTTACCTGCCTGAAGTCATGCGGGAGTTTGGTGTCCCTTGGCCTAGAGGTTTGGAAGGGATGGTTGTGTTCAGTTCTTACTACTGAAAGTGACTTGAAGCAGTGTCACTCCCAGACCAAAGGATGCATTAGTCTTCAGATCTTGGTTTCTAAATACCATTCCCTTTAAAAGGAGCAAGGCTCCTTGGATAAATCGGTTGATTCCAGATTCGGGACAGGGAAAGTACAACGTGTTTGGAACATCTTGTCCAGAAAGAAAGTCTCAAAGACCAATGGGTGGGACCAGCTGTGTAATTTGCAGGACCCAGTACAATGAAAATGCAGGCCTCTTTTTGCAAAATGACTGGGAATGTCAGAATAGTAATAGCAGAGCAGTGAGGCAAGCAGGTGGCTTTCCTAAGGGCAAGGTCTTGTGCAACCACCCAGGTCACACACCGCAATGCTGACCCTGATAATGGAAGATGTGTTACAAGTTCAGAGGAGCCAGCTCGAATGGGCTTCTGGGGACAATTTGGGGACAATTTGGGGACAATTTGAGCATCAAAGAACAATAATAATGGCAGTGGGTTTCAAAACACAAAATCAGAAAGGAAGCCATGAGTTTATAATGATACTCAGAAGATGGGTATGGAAGGGCTGGAAAATTTTAGGAAGAATGGCTGCTGATAAATGTAGACAGAATGATAAAGAATTGGGGAAATTACCATTTTTTGCAGTCACCAATGTAACAGTGATGCTAAAACCATTGGATTAAAGATTGTTGAGGAAAAGAGTATGCACACAATTGATGTCTGCCTTTATTACCCCAGAGGTTACTTGTTAATTACAAATGGGGAAAGATGCTTTCACAATAGAGAGATCTGACAGAATCCACCTCTACCAAGTGAACAATGCTGCGTGGCTGACAATGAGACAATATGTCCATCATGTGTCTCTTTTTTTTTTTAAGATTTTATTTATTTATTTAACAGAGATCACAAGCAGGCAGAGAGGCAGAGAGAGAGAGAGGAGGAAGCAGGCTCCCTGCTGAGCAGAGAGCCCGATGCGGGGCTCGATCCCAGGACCCTGAGATCATGACCTGAGCCGAAGGCAGAGGATTTAACCCACTGAGCCACCCAGGTGCCCCAACATCATGTGTCTCTTGATATGAATACCATGTAGTGTTTTGCCCAAGACACTGACTGTGAATCTGATCATGAGAAAGCCATCAACCAAACAAGGCAACTGGCCTGAACCCTTACAAAATGAAAGAAGAGAGAAAAGAGAAAAAAAGAAAAGAAAAATACCCCAGAGCTGTTCTGGATAAAAGGAGGATAAAGAAACATGAGAACCAAGTGAATTGCATGACTTTTAATGACCTAGATTGAAAAGGAGCTATGGAGGACTTTCAGGGGATGACTCAGGAAACTGGGATTTGGGACCACAGATAACCCTATGCATCAGTGTTAAATTTCTTGGGTGTAACGATCGTGTAGGAGAATGTCTCTGTTTTTTGAAGATACATGCCAAAAATTTTAAAGTGAAATGCCCTGATGTCTGCAACTTGGTTTCAGATGAAATGGAGGGGGGAAAGGAAAGAGAGAGGGAGGCATAGAGGGAGAGATTCAGAGGGGGAGAAAGAGGGTACAGTGGGGAGAGGGATAGAGAGGGCAAATGTAGCAAAATGCTAACAGTTGTTTGAATGTGGGCCAAGAGTATATAGCTATTATACTGTTGTTGTTTTTTTTTCACTTCTCTGTAGGACAGACTGTTTAAAAATAAACTAAGGAGAAAAGTTTTCCTAGCTAAAGTCACATATCAAGGAGGAACACAGTTCCTAGCCCATCAAGGGCAGAAAGGCTCTCTAGCTTGATTGACAGGACCCCGAAGGGGCAGATATGCCACCAGGCACCTTAACATAAGTCACGTGTGTCTCCAATCTGTGTGCCCAGCACCATCGTTCATGGTGGGCAGAGCAAAGCTGACAGCAGACAGCAGTGTTCGATGGGGACCTGTCCCCAATGTGGACTAACGGGAAGAGCTGAGACAGGTGTTGGTCACCAGCTGGCCAGGGACTGAGGTTCCTTCTGTGTTCAGCTGCCAGTGCAGGCTTGGACAACTTCTTTGGGTCTTATTTGAAAATTGGAGAAAATGAGCCTGCTCTACTTATGCCACAGAGATTGAATAAGATAATGTATGAGACAAAACATTCTTATTTCATAGATTTATGTTGTAGAGTATCTCATTATATTTTATTTTATGGATTTTAATTCTGGAAGTAAGAGATTTTTAAAATATATATGAACTCTTATAAATGTTCTTGCTGTTTGAGTCTTGTTATAATTTGTGTCCTATAAATACGGAATTTATGATTATTCTATTTCACATAATTTCCTTCAAAAAGAAAAAAAAGCGGTGCATCTAAAATGGTAAAATCGTCTTAGCTGCACATTTCAAATTTGTTTTTCCTCTTTACTACCTGTATCGTTTCAGGGCTGGGTATAGTAGGACACGTTCATATCATGACATACCTTCTGCTTGAATCAGCCTAATGAACAGCAGGGATATCCCTGGAAGCCGCCCCCACATTAGGATGGCTACTAATAACCATACACCCAGCTGACTGTGAATCATGGAGCTCTACCCCACCAACCCCTGGCATCCCTGCCTCAACTTCCCCTTTTTATTTTTTTAAAGATTTTATTTATTTATTTATTTATTTATTTATTTATTTATTTGCTAGATAGAGCACATGCGTATGAGTAGGGGGAGGGGCGGAGGGAGAAGGAGAAGCCGACTTCCTGCTGAACCGGGAGCAGGACTCTGTCCCAGGACTCTGAGATGGTGACCTGAGCCAAAGGCAGACACTTAACTGACTAAGCCAGCAGGGCATCCCCTGACTCAACTTCTCCTTAGCTGGAGTCCAAAATGTCCCAGCCATTCCAGTGGTATCTGTACCGGGGGAAGTTTGATGGAGAGAAAATCCAAGAGGACAGAGATAATGGTATTAACCAATTATACTTAAAATATCTTACTTAAAAAAAAAAGAAAGAGTGAAAGACCAAGACAACGGAGAGAGTTTATCAGCATTTGTGACATGAAATGGGAGGTAGAGGCATCCAGCAGGCAGTCAGAAATGTGGATTTGAAGAGATGATGGATGGCAATGCAGAGATGAGGAAGTCATTTCACAATCATTGTGGCTGCACGAGTGGATGAGTTCCCCCAAAAGAAAGGGTGTAGAAGGAGAAGAGAAGTGAGCAAAGGGCAGGATGATGGGTGATGCCTGGATTCCGTTGCGAGGTGTGAGAGAGGAGACTGCTGCAGTCTTGGGCCAAAATGGTGATCCTAGCCAAGATAAGAGGGCTGGACTGGATGAGCACAACCAAGTTGATTTGGGTTTTTCTCACTTACAGTGGAAAGGTTTTGATAATACACACATTTAAATATTGAAAACTAGGGACGCCTGGGTGGCTCAGTTGGTTAAGCAGCTGCCTTCAGCTCAGGTCATGATCCCGGCGTCCTGGGATCGACTCCCACATCGGGCTCCTTGCTCAGCGGGGAGCCTGCTTCTCCCCCTGCCTCTGCCTGCCACTCTGTCTGTCTGTGCTCCCTCTCTCGCGCTCTCTCTCTGACAAATAAAAATCTTTAAGAAAAAAATAAATAAATATTGAAAACTGCATGTAAACCCATGTTTATAGCTCTTACACGATTATAAAATCAAAACATATGGGATGCTAGCAAAACTATGAAACTCATAAAGTGAAAATTAACATTCAGAATGACAGATGGAATTGTTTTGTTGAAATAAAATCACTGCTCTTGGTGGTAATAATAGAAATATCTATTTATATGGTCAAGATTTCACTTGTTGGTTTGGCTGTTTTGATTTTGAGCGTACTGCCCATCCTTTGAGTAATTGTCATGATCTGTGTTGGTATTTCTTCTCTTTTTAAAATTTATTTATTTATTTTTATTTTCTCTTTAACAAAGTTTGCTTTACATCCCTTATCTGTTATTTAGAAGGGATAGTCTAATAGTGTATCTCAAACGTGATGACAAAATTTATTCATTGATTGTTCACTCTGCCCCTTAATGATGTGTGGTAAGTTGGTATGTGTTCTTATCATGCGATCCTTATTCCTCATGGCTCACGGTGTGAATGTGGAACTCGCCACTGGGATGCCCACTTCTGAGGTCAATGTGCTTATATCATCATACGTATTTCAATGTTCTCCCCCCATTCTTCTCCCATCAAACTACTACAGTACCTTCATCTTGATAGTCTGGCTTCAAGTGGCCTGCAAATACTTAACTATATAAAGAAAAGAACTAAAGATACATAGTCAGCTAAAATTGGGGATGGAGAGAAGCACAGAAGGGAAAAGAAAGGAGAGACCTACTAATTCACCATTGCTCGAAAAAGGTGTCCATACTGTCAAAAGGATGTATATGCCAACCTTCCCATGTCAAAGGCTTTTTGGGAGGCAGTGTGATGTGGTAACAAGGAGCATAGGTTTGGGAGTGAGACAACTCTGATTTTGACTGATGCTTTCACTGACTTTGCACTGGGAAGTTATTTATTTATTTATTTTTATTTTTTATTTTTATTTTATTTTATTTTATTTTATTTTATTTTATTTATTTATTTGTCAGAGAGAGACACAGCAAGAGAGGGAACACAAGCAGGGGGAGCACGAGAGGGAGAAGGAGGCTTCCCACCGCCGAGCAAGGAGCCCAATATAGGGCTCGATCCCAGGACCCTGGGATCATGACCTGAGCCAAAGGCAGACATTTAATGACTGAGCACCCCAGCACTGGGAGGTTTTTTTGTTTTTTTTTTAAGATTTTATTTATTTATTTGACAGAGAGAGATCACAGTAGACAGAGAAGCAGGCAGAGAGAGAGAGAGGGAAGCAGGCTCCCTGCTGAGCAGAGAGCCTGATGCGGGACTCGATCCCAGGACCCTGAGATCATGACCTGAGCCAAAGGCAGCAGCTTAACCCACTGAGCCACCCAGGTGCCCTGGGAGGTTTTTTTAATTACTTGGTTTTCTTGTCTGTAGAGTAGTGGTACAATGACTAAATGAGATCTTATAGGAGCCCCTGGGTGGCTTGGTTGGTTCCATGACCGACTTCGGTTTCAGCTCTGGTCATGATCTCGGGGTCATGGGATTGAGTCCTGTGTCAGGCTCTGGACTTAGCTTGGAGTCTGCTTGGCTCGCTCTCTCCCTCTCCTTCTTCCCTTTACTGTGCTTACACATGTGTGCTCTCTCTCTCTCCCTCTAAAATAAATAAATAAATCTTTAAAAATAAAAATAAACAAAATAAATGAGGTCTTGTAGCTGATATGTGTAAACCTGTGCCTGCGACAGAGTTCTATCGGTGTCTACTAATAGTAGTTATTATCGGTTTTAGAGATCGAGAAGGTCTAGAATAAATGTGGAACTCAAAATGGTGGCAGATTTGGTAAGTAAGGCTCAGAGGAATGAGGGGTTTGACCATAGAGAGGGCTGTGTCCAGTCAGACCAACTGAGCAAAGGGTGGGTGTTGGCACCTAGGACTACTTACTACGAATCCACATTATTGCCCGTTAGGATGTTTGACCCGCCTTGTAATGCCCCACTGTATTTGTGTCAAGATAGTTGCACCTGTTCCAAACTGTCCAAAAACCAGCATTAATCACAGTATTTTTTAAATGAATTTATTATCAAATTGGGAAAATCCTTGTTACACTGTCCATTCTTGGGGATTAAAATAATTATTTCTTTTGTCTTTGAGGATTATAATGCTTTTGGTCTTCTTTGGAGCTTTTCTTAAGGAATTAATTTGTATTCTTTGTTGTTGTCATTAGTGTAAAGAATTCAGTCCTAATCGTGTGGGAGCTAAGGTTCAATTCAAGCAGACCTGGCTTTCATCCTCGCCATCTGATGTTTTTGAGCACTGGTTTCGTAACCTGGCAGATTAGGAGTAATAACGCCCACCTCCTCTGGATTGGTATGAGGATTAAATGAGATGATGTCTCGAAAGCTCTGGGCTGATCAGCAGCAGTATCAATAACCTTAGTGCCATTATTCATATCCTCCCAACTCCTCCCATCCCAACTAGATGAGCAAGATGAGCAGTTATTTGGCATAAATATAGGACATTATATATATTTATATATGTGTAATATATATATTTCTTTATATTTTATTTTTGTAAGTAAGTAATCTCTGCACCCAATGTGGGGTTTGAACTCACAACCCCAAGATCAGTTACTGCTACCTGCACCAGCCAGGTACCCTCCCCCCACCAAACATTTAATTCATGTTGGGAAAAATTTAAAAACTATACTACCAGGCAGAGTCTTAACCACATTTGAGAAAATCAGAGAGAAATTTTTAATTATAAGCTTACTTTGTCCAAGAGGAAGAGATACTAGAATTCCTGGGCAAGGGGAAAAAAATATGCCATTAACCTAAATATGTGATAATCATCAGAATTTCCTTTTTCCTGAGGAGTACAGCTAAAACATAAATGATTCCCAAAGATTATCCACAAACACATTTACTAAGAGGCAGTAGGGTGCAGGAGAGTCTCTAATGAGTCATACAATCTAAGCAAGTCACTATCTGCCTTTCTTCTGTTTCCTTGCCATCCAGTGAAGTGATTATCCTTTAGCTGGGGAGGGGAGGGTGGTTGGGAATATGTGTGGGACGTTTCTGTTATTGGTAGCCATTGGACGTATTCTGGATATGGCAGCCATTTTCCAAGATGTCCTCCAGTGACCTCCACTTCCGGTGGTCACACCAATTTGTGGTACCTCCCACGGTGCAGCAGAGTTGGTCTGTGTGACCAGTAGAATTATACAGGAGTGAAGGAAGATCAGCCACTTCCTAAGGTTACAAGAGGTGCTGAAGCTCCCCTTTTGGACTCTCTCTCACCAGTTGCTCTAAAAGCCTCCTTGTGAGCAGCTCTATGGAGTTGACCATGTGGTAAGGAACTGAAACCTGCTGCAGAGCAACCATGTGAGTGACCTTGGAAGCAGGCCCTCCACACCAAATCAAGTCTCAGATGACTGAAGCCCCAGCTGACCCCTGGAGTGCAGGCTTGTGAAGACCCCTAGTCTGAACCACCCAGCTAAGGTGCCCTGACCTAAGGAAACCGAGATAATAAAAGGTCATTTTTTAAAGACGCTAAGTTTAAAGAGACTTATTGTAAAGAGTCAAGGATGCTAGGTGTCCTGCAGTCTGTGGAACAATCCTGTTCGGTGAAGACTTGTCCTACCTTCCCATAGACTGAACATTTGTGTCCCCCACAAAACTCCTATGTTGAAACCTAATTCCCAAGGTGATGGTATTTGGAAATGAGGACTTTGTGAAGTGACTGGGTAGGAGGTGGGGGAGCCCTCAGGAATGGGGTTAGTGCTCTTATAAAAGGACCTGGAGAGCTCACTTGCCCTTTCTGCCATATGGGGGCACAGCAAGAAGACAGCTGTGAATCAGGAAGTGAGCTTTCACCAGACCAGAAATCTGTCACTACTTTGATCTTGGACAGCCTCCAGAACTGTGAGAAAGAAACTGTGAGCTTGGCAGCCTCCAGAACTGTGAGAAAGAGATGTTTACTGTTGAAGTCACACGGTCCATGGTATTTTTATTATAGCCATCCAAATGGACTAAGACACACCCCAATGCGGAATTCAGGCCTTTGCTCACCCTGGCATGTTCCCTCTGGGTTTGGAATTTGTAGGATTGTATCCATTCCTTTACTCAAAGCACAGCTCCCTTGGTCATTGGCTGGCTGCATTTTTTTATCTTTGCAAGCTTTTGCCAGATCAAACATAGGATCATTGAGGAGGCCTCATTCATTATCAACCAACAAAGCTTGGAGTTCCGTCTCCAAAGTCCAAATGTGTACAATACAATGGAGGTGAAGAGGAGAGTAATACATGTGATTAAGGGGAGCTGAAAGTTTTGATTTCTGTGTGAAGATAAGGCAACAGAGATCAAGAGTACAAATGATAAATAAGACCTAAAGATGAGAGATATGGAAACAATTAAAGAAAAAAAAAAGATGAAGGAAGAAAATTTCTAAAGATTTGGTTGATCACTTCATCAAGATGACCATCATCTTAAGAAAATATAAAATATGTGTGTATTTTGGGTTGTTTGAGAACCAAGACTCCCAAGGTGTCCTCTTGGCCTGGGGTTCGTTATCAACAACACTTGTTCCAGAGAGTGAGACCTTGTGTTTTTTCTCCCCACAACCCACAAATGCCTCACTCAGGAGAGGAAATGTACATTCAGTGAAGAACTATGTCAAAAACACAACCCATAAGAGAATGGATAAACTACTTCTTTTGTGTGGAATTAAATTGTTGGAAGGAAGCCAAGGAAGTGACACATTTCACCTCCTGTTTCTGGCTGAATGAACAATCCTTAAACCCACAGTAGTGGTTCATCAAATCATTTTGGGTCTTAGGTACTGTAGGTTAATGAATTTATTTCCCAGTCAACAAATTTTAATTTTCTCATATTTCCGTAAGGAGATGAGATACAGTGCCTTTACGTTGATTGTAAATCTATTCTACCTTTTATTAAAACTAGGGGGAGGGGCACCTGGGTGCCTCAGTGGGTTAAAGCCTCTGCCTTCAGCTTAGGTCATGATCCCAGGGTCCTGGGATAGAGCCCTGCATCAGGCTCTCTGCTCAGCAGAGAGCCTGCTTCCTCCCTCTCCCCCTTCCTGCCTCTCTGCTTACTTGTGATCTCTGTGAAATAAATAAATAAATAAAATCTTAAAAAAAAAAACCTAGGGGGAAAATATCCTTTGCTTGAACAGGAGTTTGGCTCCTATCTTGGGCAGACTGGTGTTGATTTTTCAGATCTTTTTAAGTAACTCCTCTCTGACTTAGTCAAAGCAGAAAATAAATCCTATTTCTGGCACATTTTTCTGAATGTAATTGACTTTTCACTCCCTGTCAATAGTTCTAGTATCCTCATCTGTAAAACGTAAGCATTTACTGTGAAGAGCCACATACATACTTTATACACTTTATACTGTAAACACATGTATAGAGATAAAAGTACTTGTGAATAGTAAGTGATAGAAAAATGCTAACGACATTGTTTCCAATTCAGTGTATGGGAGTTGACTATTTTTTCCCTAAATCTAGGACAGGATAAGTTTGTATATATGAGAAAGCATGTCAAGCCTAAGTCAGGAGAGTAGAAAGTGAAAAGAGCCAGTTGGATACATGGCTTTTTTTTTTTTTTAAGATTTTTTTAAAAAAATTAATTATTTTTCAGAGAGAGAGAGTATGTGAGCGGGGAGAGAGGCAGATGAAGGAGAAGCAGGGTCCCCACTGAGCAGGACTCCATCCCAAGATCCTGGGATCATGACCTGAGCCGGAAGCAGACACTTAACTGACTGAGCCCTCCAGACGTCCCTGGATACATGGTTCTTAGAGTTGGGCCAGGGGTCTAAGCTGGGTAAGTCAGAGATGCAGATTAGGTCCCATAAGGAGGAGAGTGTATAGAACCAAAAGAGGTGAGGATGACCAGGGACTGAACCCAAACTAATACTAGCTGTTTGAGGTAGAGGTCTTTAACCAGGATAGAGCACTCCTTGTGAAGACTTCCGAAGGGGTACGTGTACTCAGGTGTTTTAAGGGAGTCCATTTCTACATCCTCAGCTTCAGTTTCTAACCTTTCCTCACTTCCTCTGTTTCAGAGCTGACCTGTGATGGGATGGTGGACAACGTCTCCTTCTCTAATCCTTTCATGCTGGCCTTTCTTCCCCTTTCCCAAAGAAAGGCCCGCCCTTCATAGCGCCATATTGCATTATCCTGGATGGGGAAAACCTCTAGGGCAGCAAACAAAGGGACAACTGGAAATATTGGTGCTGGTTCTGAGAAAGCACATGACTCTGGTGGCCAAGTAGTGGACCGCGCCAGCTGTCGGTCTCCAGGTCTGCCCGCAACAGAATTGGAGTCAGACCTTACTGGCCTGTCTCCTCGTAAGCCATCAGAAGTCGTTTGTGATTACAGACTGCTCTGACTTGGGGGCAAAACTCAAAAGGAGCTCAAAGATTTGAGCGCCATTGCTTTAAAAGAAAACTTCTTCCTTTTCTATCCATTTATTTGCGAGTAAGTTTTCTCAAAGCTTCCATCTATAAAAATCAAAAATAGGAATAGAATTGATGGTGAACCTTGTCTTATTCTAGAGACCAGTAATACTAGCAGATGGCTAAATTTGGCGGGGGGAATATATATATCTCTCCAATCCCAGCAATTAAGAGATACATTTCTGTCTTAGTTCAGGCTGCTGTAGCAAAAAAACCACACTGGGTGGCTTATAAACAACGGGGATTTATTTCCCAACGGGCATTGGGAAGTCCAAGATCAAGGTGCTTGAAGACTCTAGTATGGTAAGAGCCTTCTTCCTGGTTCATACATGACATCTTTTCCCTGGGTCTTCACCTGGGGGAAGGGGCGAGGGAGCTCTGGGGTGTCTCTTTATAAAGCTACTAATCCTGGGACACCTGGGTGGCTCAGTTGGTTGGACGACTGCCTTAGGCTCGGGTCATGATCCCGGAGTCCCGGGATCGAGTCCCGCATCGGGCTCCCAGCTCCACGGGGAGTCTGCTTATCCCTCCTACCTTCTCCTCGCTCATGCTCTCTCTCACTGTCTCTCTCTCAAATAAATAAATAAAACCTTTAAAAAAAAAAAAGCTACTAATCCCCCTGATCTAATCCCCCTGAAAGGCCCCTACCTCCTAATACCATCACATGGAGGATTAGGATTTTAACATGTGAATTTGGGGGAGACACCAACATCCAGACCACAGCAATTTCCAATAAAAATTTGTTTAGGGCAAAACTGTAGTGACTTCTAGAAGGCAGATCAGGGAGTGGTTGCCTAGAGTCAGGAATAAGAGTTGAGGATTGTCTGCAAAGAGGCAAGAGGGAGGTTTTTTGTTTTTTTTTTTTAAGATTTTATTTATTTATTTGACAGAGATCACAAGTAGGCAGAGAGGCAGGCAGAGAGAGAGGGGGAAGCAGGCTCCCCGCTGAGCAGAGAGCCCGATGTGGGACTCGATCCCAGGACCCTGGGATCATGACCTGAGCCGAAGGCAGAGGCTTTAACCCACTGAGCCACCCAGGCGCCCCAAGAGGGGTTTTAGAGTAAAGTTTTATATCTTGATTTTGATTGTGGTGTTGGTTATGGAAGTGAACACAATTGTCCAAACTTATCAGTATATCCACCTAAGGTGGGTGAAGTTTTTTTAGATGTATCTCATTGGATGTAACTAATTTATTTAATGATCTCATTAAAGCTGGGGAAAAGGTTTTCTTTTCTGTTTAGTTTTTATTTATCAAATTTATAGTATTTATGTTGTTTTGCTCAATTATGTACCAGTAATCAATGTAATGGCAACTCAACACAGAAGAAATTTTTAACATTTAGAGGTTTGTGGCTACGGGAAACACAGCAGATTTTAATTTATACTTTTTTCCCAGAGCTATAAAATATGAAATATACTAAGATTAAATTCTGTGGGAAGGGAAATATGATATCAAAGGGGGAAAGAAGCCTTATAAAATGCCAAAGGTTAAAGTAGAGGTTGCTTCAATGCTTTAAAATGTGAATGATAGTGGATTATAAACAAACACCATATTTAATAGATTCCATTAGATTTATTTAAAAGAATGATATAACATGGGATGCCTGGAAGGCTCAGTTGGCTAAGTGTCTGCCTTCAGCTCAGATCAGGATCCCAGCGTCCTAGGATCGAGTCCTGCATCAGGCTCTTTGCTCAGCGGGGAACCTGCTTCTTCCTCTGCCTGTTTCCCCACCCCCACCGCCCCGCTTGTGCTCTCTTTCTCTGTCATCTAAATAAATAAAATCTATTAAAAAAAGAGTGATATAACAGTTTCATTTCCAGATAATGAGATTTACAATATATTGGAAGATTCATTCTTTGTAACTATTTAGACTTAGGATAACACTTTAAAAATATCAACTTATAAATGTACAGGAACAGTGTATAATCTTTCCAGGAACTTTTATTTTTATTTTTTTAAAAGATTGATTGATTGATTTGAGAGAGAGAGAAAAAGCATGAGGGGGGAGGGGAGAGAGGCAGACAGAGGAAGACAAGTAGACTCCCTGTCTTTATTGGGCATGACCCCAGTGCAGGGCTCGATCCCAGGACCCAAGCCACGACTGACTGAGATACCCAGGTGCCCCTCAAGGTGCTTTCAAGAATAATAATAATAAAAAATTGGCAGAGCAAAGAGGACCGAGAAAGAATAATCACAGAATAACCACAGAGAAAGAAGGGAAACTCAGAGAGAACGTGCAGAGAATTCAAAGGAGGAGAGACTTTAGAGGAAGGAAGAGAGTTCTATACCTCAGAGAGACTCAGGCAAGTAGGCGCCACAGCATCACCTCCTGAGGCTTTGACTCATGAGTGTGTGTCAGTGGGAGATATCTTTGCCTTTCGATTGTCCAAGCGGCCATGTTGAGTTTGGAGATCAAGCATTCCTTAGCCCCTCTAGGGACTGAGAAAAAGTTGAACTGTTTGAGAGCAGAGGAGGGGCTCCAAGGAGATTGCAAAATTGAGGGTGATTGGGGTGCCTCAGTCACCCAAAGTGTCCTCAAGGGTGGGGGAATGAACCCAGGCCCAAGGACTCTGAGAGCAGTGGGGTCCAAGGCCTTCCCACTTAGGACCCCCAGGGCAGGTGCCAGGTACAACGTGGACCTAAGGAGACACCCATGTTCAGACAGCAACTGCTGTGCCCAGCTATGACTAGAAGGAGGGGTGACACTCGTTCCCAAGGGAAGTGGACTTGGACTCTTATGAACCAAATACCCCATCCCCAGTGTTCTGGGCTGTCTAAACCCCTCTTGACTCTTGAGTGACCCAAGACCTGGGAACCCTAATCATGGCTACGATCGGATGTCTTCCCTGCCCAGTGGGAAAGGGAAGCTTAGCAATATTGAGTTTTAGAGGCAGAAACACAAACACTTCTTGACGTCTGCATGTTGTTATTTATTGAAAGCCACTCCGTAAGGACTGAATCGTGTTGGGTTGGATGTGACAGTGAGGAGGTCACAGTGCAGCTTTGGCAGAGTGGGGGGCAAGATCTACATTGTATAAAATTATGGGATGAGTGAGAGGTGAAGACATGAGGAAAACGCATGTAGACAGGTCTTCTAAGAAAGCCGGCTATGATTAGAAGGTGAGGGACGGGATGGAAGCTTGAGGAGGGTGCCGGGTAGAGGATTCAGCTGGGAGGCCATGGCCAGCAGTGTTCTAGCATGCTCTCTTGCCCACTGTTGCTCTCTTGTCCAGCTTCTCTGGGCAACTTTCATTTCCCTGGCATTTATATAAGTGACTGTAAGGGTAAGTGAGCTGCTGTTGAGGAACCCCCACATCTCAGTTACTTAACATAGTGAAATTTTCTTTCTCATGAAGGTAAAGCCCAGTTGGGGCTTCCTACTGGGTGGTCATGTTCTCCTGCAGAGATGCAGGGGCCCAGGCTCACTCTGTCCAGATCTTGCACACTCAGCTTCCAGAGCTGCCCCGGGAGGGAAAGTAGCATAGGAATTGCCTATGGGAGGCTTACGTGGGCCAGGACTGGAAATGGTGGACATCATTTCTGCCCACTTTGAGCAAAACAGTTGTGTGACCGCATCTCACTGCAAAAGGGGCTGGAAACTGCCATGCGGCTATGTACTACCTCGGGAGATGGGTCTGGTGAATGTGCACTAGTCTCCACCACATTATTCTGCCCCTTCATTGCTGTGACCTCCTTAGCCCACATCTTAGCCTCTTAGGACCTCACCCTAGGTTTGGACTGGTATCTTGGCTGGGGTACCGCTCAGACTCCTGTGCCAACCTATTTCCAGCTTGACCCTTTCAAGTCTCAGAGTTTCTTTTTTCTTTTTTCTTTCTTTTTTCCTTAAGATATATTGACTTATTTTAGAGAGGGGCAGAGGGAACGAGGCAAGCAGACTCCCTGCTGAACGTGGAGCCTGACTTGGGGTTTGATCCCAGAACTCTGAGATCATGACCTGAGCTGATCAGATGCTTAACCAACGGAGCCATCCAGGCGCCCCTCAGAGTTTCTTACAGAGACTGTAAGGGGATCATCTCTGCTTATAAATCAAGTCACAAAACCCCTAAGATCTTGGCTTGGGACGTACCAGAGGGAAAGGCTTATGGAGTTGGGTGTGATAGGCCAGCAGGACCAAACAACTTCCTGTGAAACATGGGCATTTCACTTTTTCCTTGTGGTTCTCCGCTGTGATGACCATTGTTGGCACCGGGGCCACAGGAACTTTCTCCATGAGCATCCCACACCTGGGAAAAACAAGACCCAGCCTCACACAGCTGGGATAAGATGGCATTTCCAAAGAGACTTTGCCAAATTTGAAGGGAGGACAAATGGAAATAAATATAGGTGTTGTGGGTACACCAGAGGTCGCTCTTCATGCACAGCTGCAGAATTACTGTCCCCCTCTTTAGGAAGTGCTGCCCCTCATGGCCAGCGGACTTCTCAGTGTGGACTTCTGAGTTTGGTCTGACTCTAGACATTCTGCTGGTCTTGGCCACCTGACTCTTGTACACCGTTGTATCTGGTTGGCTTACTGAGGAATTATCATGTTCGTTTTGGTGTCCAGGATTAATTTGAAATGAAAATATAAAAAAAATTTTTTTAAGATTTTATTTATTTATTTGACAGACAGAGATCACAAGTAGGCAGAGAGGCAGGCAGAGAGAGAGAGAGAGAGAGGAGGAAGCAGGCTCTCCGCCGAGCAGAGAGCCTGATGCGGGGGCTCGATCCCAGGACCCTGGGATCATGACCTGAGCCAAAGGCAGAGGCTTTAACCCACTGAGCCACCCAGGTGCCCTGAAAATATAAAATTTTTAATAGCTCAAATTCTTTTGTCTTTCATTCAAAATGTTCTTTTTTTTTTTCTTTTGGTAAGAATTTGCCTGAGGAGCCTAACAGCAATGAGAAAATTGTTTGGAGAGAATAGAACCTGAGTAAAGGGTGTTGAAGGGCTTTAAATGATAGTTCATCCAGGCCATCATAGGATTTGGAAAATCGTCTCTATAAGATTATGTGGTATAGGCTTTTCTTGCGGAAATATCCCCATAGGTGTAGCATTTTCCCTTGATGGGGAAGGTTGAATAAGCACAAGTTTTTGCCATTTGATTCTTTTTTTCTCCAAGAATTAATGTGTGTGTATGTGTGTATATATATATTTTTTTAATTATTATTATTATTTTTAAAGTAGCCTCCCAGCGTGGAGCCCAATGCAGAGCTTAAACTTACGACCCTGAGATCAAGTCCTGACTGAGATCAAGAGTCAAATGCTTAAAGGACTGAGCCCACCCAGGTGCCCCTAGATGTCTACCTTTACATTTGAGGACTTGTTTTCTATTTGGTGTTAAGTCAGTTAACTTTGAAATCATTCTATTTAATCAAATTGAGGATTAAGACATAGTCTAAATTTCATAGTAGTGCTTTGGGCAAGTTATTAATATCTCCAGATAGCTAATCTTATTTTGAATTTTTCTTTTTAATTTTTTATTGAGCCATAATTGACAAAAAATAAAATCCTCCCTTTTAAAGTGAACAGAGTTTTTTTTAGTATATTCATAAGGCTGTGTAACCGCTGCTGCTAATTCCAGAACATTTTCATCAACTTAAAAAAGAAATCACATTCAATTAGAAGTCACTCTTTATTCCCTTGCCCTCAACCCCTGGCAACTACTTATTTTCTGTCTGTATGGATTTGCTTAACCTGTGTATTTCAGATAAATGGAATCATATAACAGGTGGCCTTTTACATTTCGCTTCTTTCAATTAGCATAATGGTTTAGGTTTATCTATGTTGTAGCATGTATCACGTATCATTACTTCATTCCTTTTTGTGGCTGGATAATATTTCATTATATGGATAGGCCACATTTGGATTATTGATTCATCATTTGATGGACATTGCGTAGTTTTGACTTTTAGACTATTATGAATTATGCTGCTATGAACATTCACAAACAAATTTTTTTTTTAAGATTTTACTTATTTATTTGACAGAGAGAGATCACAAGTAGGCAGAGAGGCAGGCAGAGAGAGAGGAAGGGAAGCAGGCTCCCTGCTGAGCAGAGAGCCCGATGTGGGGCTCCATCCCAGGAGTCCAGGATCATGACCTGAGCCAAAGGCAGAGGCTTTAACCCACTGAGCCACCCAGGCGCCCTCACAAACAAATTTTGATCTGAATACTTGTTCTCAACTCTCTTGGGTATATATCTGAGTAGAATTGCTGGGTCATATAATAAATCTGTGTTTTGCTTTTTGAGGAACTGTCAAAATGTTTTCCAGAGCAGCTGCCTCATTTCTCATTTCCACCAGCAGTACACAAAGGTTTCAGTTTCTCCACAGCCTTGCCAACATTTGTTATTTTTGTTGTTTTGATTATGGCTTTAATATGTATTTCCCAAATGGCTAAGGATTTTAAGCATCTTTTCCTGTGCTTTTTGGCCACAGGATAAATGTCTATCCAACTATTCTGCCCATTTTTTTTTCTTTTTTGTATTTTGCCCATTTTTAATTGTCTTCTAAAAAATTTTTTTTTTAATTGTAGTTGTAAGAGTTCTTTATATAGGGGCACCTGGGTGACTCAGTTGGTTAAGCATCTGCCTTTGGCTCCGATCATGATCTCAGGGTTCTGGGATTGAGGCCTGCGTCAGGCTCTCTGCTCAGCAGGGAGTCTTCTTCTCTCTCTGCCTCCCATTTCTGCTCGCTCTTTCTCTCTCTCAAATAAATAAATAAAATCTTTTTAAAAAGGAGTTATTTATATATGTTTTTTAAAGTATTAAGTTTTCCATTTCCTTGTTCATCTTCTGTCTAGTGTCACTATTTTTTAAAGATTTTTTAAAATTTTATTCATTTGAGAAGAAAGAGAAGGAGCACAAGCAGGAGGAGAGTCAGAGGGAGAACCAGACTCTCCACTGAGCAGGGCGCCTGATGCAGGACTCAATCCTAGGACCAGAGAAAGCCAAAGGCAGACACTTAACCATCTGAGCCACCCAGGCAACCCTGGTTGTCACTATTAAAAATGGAGTACTGAAGTATCCAGCTATCATTGTTGAGTTGTCTGTTTCTCCTCTGATTTCTGACAGTTTTTGCTTCATGTATTTTGGGGCTCCATTATTCAGTGCAGTGTTTTCATAACTATTATATTTTCTTAATGGATTGACACTTTTATCATCATAAAATGTCCTTCTTTGCTGCAAGTAGCAATTTTTTACTTAAAATCTGGTTTTTTTTTCCAGATATTAGTATAGTCACTACAGCTTTCTTTTGGTTACTATTTGCATGGTATGCTTTTCCATTCTTTTACTTGAAACCTATCAGTATCTTTGTATCAGTGTCTCTACAAGGTGTGTCTCTTGTAGACTGCATATAGGTGGATCATGAGTTTTCGTCCATCCTTCCAGTCTTTGCCACCTTTTAATTGGAATGTTTAATCCATATATGTTTAATGTAATTATTGGTAAGATAAGATTTGCATCTGTCATTTTGCTATTTGCTTTCTCTATGTCTTTTGCCTTTTGTGTTCCTCTATTCCTCTGTTACTGTCTTCTTTTTAAAGATATTTTCTAGAGTAGAATTTAAATTCTACTTAAATTGTCATTTATTATCTTTTCTGAGTTACTTTCTTAATTCTTGACCAGTGGGTTTTAATTAAACTTTTAGTTTATAACTGGGTTCAAATTAATACCAAATTAATTTCAGTAGTATAGCAAACCTTTACTCTTATGTATCTCGATTCCTTCCCCCTCCTTTGTGTTATTATTTTCATACCAATTATATCTTTATATTTTATATTCCCACCCAAGGATTATTGGTGCATATAGTTGCCTCTTAAATCAAGCGGGAGGAAAAAGTTATAAACAAAGTGTACAGTTATGCTGTCGTATGTTCCACGCCTTTAGTGATTTTTATTGATGCTCTATTCATGTGAATATAAGTTACTATCTTGTGTCCTTCCTTTTCAGCCTTTCTTTAGAGTGTCTTGTATTTCAGGAATGCTAGTAACAAATTCCCTCCGTTTTTGTTTATCGAGTAATATCCTGATTTCTCCTTTATTTTTGAAAAATATTTTTCTGGTTATAGAATTCTTGGTTGATGGTTTTCTTACCCATCAACTTTGAGTACATCATCTCATTACCTTCTGGCCTCTGTGGTTCTAATGAAATTCAGCTGTTTATCTTGTTGAAGATCGCTTGTATGTGATGAGTTCTCTCTTGCTGCTTTCAAGAGTCTTTGTATTTTTGACAGTTTATGTTGTGTCTAGATGTGGATCTCTTTGAATTTACCCTACTTCTTGGATAACAATTTCTTGGATGTGTAGATTAATGTTTTGTTTGCTTCACATTTGGGAAGTTTTGCATCATTAGTTCATCAAATATTCTTTCTTGTTTTTGTTATTATAGTCTGTTGGTATGCTTGATGGTGTTCTACAGGTCTCTGAAGTTGTATACAGATTCGGTTTTCTTCATTCTTTTTTTCTTTTTCTCAGGCTTGATATTCTCGGTTGATATATCTTCAAGTTTTTTGTTTCTTCCATCTGATCCAAACTGTTTTTGAGCCTCTTTAGAGTGAATTGTTTTATTTGCATTATTGCACATTCAATTCTAGAACTTCTATCTGGTTTTTCTTTGTGAGGTAAGGTTAGAATGTGAGAAGGTAAGGTAGGAATGTGAGAAGTCACAGCAACCGAATTCCCAATTTAGATAAGATGCTTTGAAAACACCATGTTTGATAATAATATTATTCATGCATTCTTTATCATCAGAAATCTAATGACAAGGCATCAAACAAACCGAAATTGAGGGATCTTTCTGCAAAATAACAAGCCTATAGTCTTCAAAAATGTCACTGTTACAAAAGGCAAAGAAGGCCAAGCAACTATTCTGAATTAAAAAGACTAAGGAGTATAAAATCTTTAAAAAAAAAAAAAAAGACTAAGGAGACATAGCTACTAAGCATAGTCTGTGATGATGGACTGAATCCCATGTTAGGAAAAAATTTTGCCATAAAAGACATTATTGGGATCATTGATAAGATTTGAATATGAAATGTATATTCATCAGCTTGTTAAGTTTCTTGTTTTTGATCATTGTGCTGTGGTTATGTTATAGCATGTCCTTATTCTTGGAAGGCACGTGTTTAAATATTTGAAAGTAAAGGAGCATGATGCTTACATATTCTCAAATGGTTCAGAATGTGTGTGTGTGTGTGTGTGTGTGTGGTGAGAGAGAGAAAGCACGCATGAGCACAAATGTAAAATGTTAATAATGGTAAATTTGGTTAAAACATATATGGAAGTTCTCTGTACTTTTTTGGGGTAAATTTTCTGTACATTTTAGATTTTATCAAAACCAAAAAGTAAAAAATAATTTTTATAGACTTACATTATGCCAGACATGTTAATTATTGAGACACAGCAGTTTATAAAAGAAAACTCTGGCCATCAGGTCATTTACATCCTAATGCAGGGGACAGAATGAACTAAAGAAGTAAATGATACTGTATTTTGGATGGTGATAAGTGAAATGAAGACAAATAAGCAGGGTAGAGGGATAAATTCCAGAGTGAGGTATTTACAATTTTAAATAGACGGTGGTTAGACGCCTCTTCTGTCTCCAAATCTCTTGAATGCAGACTCTGATCAGCCTGATACAGGTACAACCTGGTAACCACCACCTTCCTCTTGTCTCCCAGTCTAGGGCTGCTCGGTTGTTGACAAGGTGTGGGACACACCTCTCAGTGCCCAGTCCTGTGCATGTGTGACCCAGATTGCAGGTTCCTTAATGCCCCTCGTTGGTTTGCAAACTCACCCCCGTACGTGCAGGGCAAGAAGAGACCAAAGAAAGAGGCAGGCTTTTCCAGATTGGTAGGTGGCTGGTTTAATAAGAAAGGGAACTTATATATGTGGCTTTTGTCAATGGAGGCAAGAGGAGTAGACCTCCAACACCTGCCTGCCAAGTTTTAAAAGCCTGCAGAAGCCTTAACTGGGTTCAGTCACAAACACCATACGGATGGTCTCAATAACACCTTACTTTCTCACGGCTGGGTCTTTGGAAGGAGAGGACTGTAGGCAGAGTGTACTTCTTAAGGACAGGAGTGGGGGTGAGGACCTCTGACTGCCCAGGTCCAGCTCGAGGTTCAACCAGGGGTCATGTCCTCTAGATTACTTTCTCCAACACCCTCAGAGGCTAACCTTGGAGCTGACAGAAACATGAATGCTTCCTCCTTTCTTTTCTACCTGCCCCCATAAATGAAGGCTTCTGAGGGACCTGTTGAAAGACTTCTCAGTTGGTCCTGTAGGACTGAGTGACCAGTCACCAATTTTGTAATGCTACTTTTCATCCTTGTTTTGGCTCATTCTCCCTGCTTTGCCCCTTCCCTCTGTCTTCTGATCCCCCAAATCACAACCCCCAATAAAGTACACAGAAGCATCTTTCTCAGATTCTGTTTTTTTGGGGGGAGGGGAATCTAAGCCAAGATCATAGCAGGAAAGGGCCCATTGAGAAGACACCTTCATAAATGGGACTTCATTGAGCATCTAAAATGGTTCAGTGGTCTAGGTTCTATTACCATCATCTCTTATTTCATTGTTAAGGAAACTGGGGTTTGGGGGGGATGGCACAGCTGCCCCAGGGTCACACAGTGTAGAAGAAGACATGGAACCCAGCTAGTCTGTCTCCTGGCTCACTCTCATTCCGCCCCCTCTTTTTTCCCCATTGCATTTACTACTGCCATTTTGAAAGTTCCAGTTTTACCTGTGATGTCAACAGGAACGTAAGAAAGAGTTATTTTCATGTCAGGATCTCACTTAAAGGAAAATTTATAATGAGGATCCAGGTGCTAGTGATAATCATCATCACCATCATCTTACTGTGTTAGTCAGGATATGTTAGACTTTGCTGCACTAACAAAAAACTCCAAAATTTCAGTGGCTGAAAATAAGATCTCATTTTTGCTCATGTGATATTTCTATAGCAGGACAAGCAGGGGTTTCCACTCTGCATTGTTTTGTAATCCAGGCTAATGGAGCAGCCACCAACTGGAGCACTGCTGGTTGCTCTAGAGGAGGGCAAGGGTGCCCTGGAGGGTCTCCCACCAGCAATTAAGTATTCTGTATGGAAGTTACATATGCCACATTCTGTTCACAGTTCATTAGCCAGGATGACTGTACCCAACCCACTGGGGCCAGGAAGCAGTCCTACTCTATGTACAGAAATATTTGTTGAACAGCGTTAATGACTGTGTCGCACCCACTGAGAAAGCTTCAAGGGGAAATGAAACTCGGTAATAGAGGCAGGTTCTCCACTGTTATCATCTTATCCTCTTATAGAGGTTATCTCTGTATCTCTTATAGAGAGCATCTTCTCTCTGAGATGAGGGAGACAGCACTATATGTCCTGGGAGTGTGGGGCTGGCTAGTCGGTAGAACAGGTGACTCTTGATCTCTGAGTGGTGAGTTCAAGCCCCACCCTGGGCGCAGGGCTTACTTAAACAACGAAAGTAAGGAGGCCTGGGTGACAGAGACCATTAAGTGTCAGACTCTTGGTGTTGGCTGAGGTTGTGACGTCGGGGTCATAGGACTGAGCCAAGTTGGGTTGTGGGCTCAGTATGGAGTCAGCTTAGGTCTCTCCCTCCTTCTGTCTCTGCCCCTCTTTCCCCATACCGCCCATTCCTTCCTGCGTATGCTCTCTCTAAAATAAATAAACCTCGGAAAAGGATATTCTGCTTATTTAAAAAATTATTTTCTAAGTGCTTAGCTTAAAATGCCTTTTCAGTTGATTTTTATTAATATTTTAAGGAAAGATAGCAGTTTCTCCAAATCTCCACAGGCATCAATACTGCTGGAATAAATGATGACATTCCTTTTAACCTCAACATAGTTATGTTTTATTTATTGTTTTATTTGTATATGCCCTATTTACTCAATGACACTCACAGGTTATACATTGCCCAAGTAAGTCCACGATGCAGAAGGCTTATCACTAGCTCTTATCTATAACATCAGCCACCATTTTGAGCCTATCTAAGTGCAGATTTTGTTATTCAGTTTCTTGATATAAGGAAAATGAGAGAGGGTTCCTATATCGATTTGATTCTTTGTTCTAGATTTTGAAACATTGGAAAAGGTGGGGTCTTTTTTTAGGTTTTATTTATTTATTGGTCAGAGAGAGAGAGAGTGCACAAGCAGGGGGAGTAGCGGACAGAGGGAGAATCAGGCTCCCCACTGAGCAAGGAGGCTGATGTGGGGCTCGATCCCAGGACTCTGGGATCATGACCTGAGCCGAAGGTGGACACTTAACTGACCGAGGCACCCAGGTGTCCCAGAAAAGGTGGATCTTAACGTTTCCTTTGTCAAAAAGAGTATATTTGCTGTTCTTTGAGAAGTGCCTTGGTGTTGGCATCCCATACGAAAGTGAAGTTAGCTAGCTTCAGCTGAGCTGCCCTGCCCCCGCGTCGTGGGACAACATCCCATCGGCATCTTTACTGCAGAGCAGATTGTATCCAGTACAGCTATGGCTTCCTCCTTAGCAGCGCAGCGCGCCAGTTCATCCTGGAAAGAAAGAAATTCTTGTTAATTATTGTTACATGGCTTACACGTTCCCAGGCTTGCTTAGCTGCTCCTTATGCCTTTATTTCCTCCTCCTTTTATTTGGAAATGAATTATTTCATAGTTTATCTTAGTATCTTCCAGGTAGCAAAAGCTAAATGCATGATATGTAATTACCAAAGTGATCTTTTATTTTTCCACTTTATTTTTTTAAGACTTTATTTATTTATTTGGCAGACAGAGATCACAAGTAGGCAGAGAGAGAGGGAGGAAGCAGCCTCCCCTCTGAGCAGAGAGCCTGATGCGGGACTCCATCCCAGGACCTGAGACCATGACCTGAGCCGAAGGCAGAGGCTTAACCCACTGAGCCACCTAGGCAACCCTATTTTTCCACTTTAAAAATGCCTTTTTCAAATTCTAGGCATGCTGGGTCCTCTCTTACACCCACAAAAAATTGTTGTGACCTTTTAATACATACCAGTGCCCCCCTTGAACTTCTTCTTGTGGGATAGTGAAAAATACGAACAAGTAACATGTAATAGAACCTAAGAACACCTGTTTTGACGCTTTGCCTGGAGACCAGCTGGCATTTGATTATTATAATAAAGGATGATTAGCCCAAAGTTATCCCAGATTGGGAAGGGCTGGCAATCTTGTTCCAAGGAGAGTCCTCCCTTTCTTTGGTAAATCAGTTAGTCATTTGTTGAATATTTACCCGGCATTTCATTCTGAAGCTCAGAATGGGTGAGTGAATGCTGTGGTCAGGTTTAAATTTTAGGAAAATAGTGCTGTTAGCAGTGTGAGGCATAGGCTGGAAATAAGAGTTGTAGTGACCCAAACACTAAGTGATGAGAGACCGAATTAGAATGGTGGTGGTGGGAATAACAGGGAGGGAATGGGTTCAGGAGCTCTCCAAAGGGAGGATCTACACTTGTTGACTTGTTGGCCACGGGGAGAGATGGGACCAAGCACTAAGGAGGAGGCTCAGTGGTTAGCTTGACAACGAGGTGCATGGTGGTGCCATTCATTGACGTGAACACCCAAGGAAGAGTGTGTGTCGGGGGCCGGGGGTTGGTATCGAGTTAGTAGCAGAGGAGCTGTTGAGAGAGACATGAGGAGTTAATTATTTGGAACCGGAAGCCAGCAGAAATTTTCATCCGTGTAATACACTTTCCTTGTATGCCTGGGCTCTGGGTATAGAGTGTGGCTATTCCATAGAAGTGGTAGTTAAAAGCATGGTGTGGATGAGATCAGATCAAGACCGTGGGTGGACTGAGTAGACCTCCTCCTCCTCTGTCCCCCTCCTGGATGCTTCTCTCAGCTCTCATTATTTCCTGCCTTAGAAACCCTCTCTGTACCGCTCATGCCCTCCATTACCTATCCCCCCATTCAACCCTCTCCCACGTGGCTTGGCCATTGCACCCAGCCTGCTCTGGCTAAGGCAGCCGGGTTTTCTGTCTGTGCTGCTGCATCTGAGGAGAATGCCAGTGTTCCGGCCTCGGAATGCCCGGATGGGGCAGCGTTCCCAGAGGCCTTCACTGCTCCTTCATGCTGCTTTTTGTCCTCCTCAGTGTCACCTGCCGTACTCCCTGTCTGAGCACTGTAGGGACACTGTTCATGCCTCTGTGTCTCACAGGGTCCCCAGGGAAAACATCTTGAGAGTCCTTGTTTGCAGCCTCTCTTGCCATTAGGTTCAGACCTAGTCTGGGGGCCTGGGCTGCAGGTTGGATCCTGTTTCTCCCCTTCCTCCTCCTTCCAGACCCTTCCATGACTTCCTATCCTCCCCCACCCTTGCTCCCTGCCCACCCTCATAGAGTGACATACAGACTGCCCTAGGGGCTAGTTCTTCCATGAAAATTCCCTTGCAAATGTAAAATAGAATGGGTTTTAGAGGGGAGGGGCTTTTAAAGGAACACGTGCTTGCTGCGGAAATCATTCAGAAAATGTAACAATGTACAAATAAAAATTCCTAGTGTAATTACCCAGAAATCATCACTCTTCACATTTTCAGTAATTTCCTCACATTTATTTTACTTAAAAATAAGATTATACTATATGTGTAGTTTTTTTTTTCATATAGGTAGTTTTTAAAAAGTCAGTTAAATGTATATTTCTGTTGTTAATAAATATAGATTACATGATTTTTAATGGAACTGCACTTTGTTGGATGTTACTCTCTTTTAATCAATCCTTTATTGACAGGTAGGTTCCAATTTTTTTTTAAAGATTTTATTTATTTATTTGAGAGAGAATGAGAGAGAGAGTATGAGAAGAGGGAGGGTCAGAGAGAGAAGCAGACTCCCTGCCAAGCAGGAAGCCTGACGTGGGACTCGATCCTGGGACTCCAGGATCATGACCTGAGCTGAAGGCAGTCACTTAACCAACTGCGCCACCCAGGTGCCCAGTTCTAGTTTCTTGTATTGTAAACAAGACTGTGCTGAATGGCCTTATACGTAGATCTCTGTGGGCTTTATTTGTGTATATCTGTGTGAGTTACTTCCTTAGGAAATACTTCTAGAAGGTAAGTTACTACATCAAACTATTTATACTATAAAACCTAAACTATATTGCCAAGATGCCCTTCACTTAAATTCTACCAATTTACGCTCCTGCCAGCAATGTATGAGAGTGCCCTGATCATCATAGTTTTGATATATTCTGGGTGTTTTAAAATCTCCACCAAAGGGTACCTGGGTGGTGCAGTTGGTTAAGCATTGGACCCTTGGTTTTGTCCCAGGTTGTGATCTCAGGGTCCTGAGATCAAGCCCCGCATTGGGCTCCATGAGCAGCTTGGAGTCTGCTGAAGACTCTCTCTCTTCCCCTCCCTCTGCCTCTACCCTGATCTTGCTCGTGCTCTCTCGAATAAATAAATAAATCTAAAAAAACAAAAAGAATCAATATGTCAAAACAGGACAACAGTGATTATTGTTATTACTTCAAGTAAAATGAACCGCAAAACGATTGGTCATCAGGTCTCCTGATTCAGAGCCATGTGGGGTGCTTGGCAAAGTGTGGCAATTGGGGAAACCCTTAATCCTACTGAATTGAAGTCTCTGGGGGATGATACCCCAGAAACAGCATTTTCCAAAAACTTCAGGTGAGAATTACCGGAATTAGGGGCATCTGCTTTCAGAGGTGCAAGGCCTGGCCCCCTAAAGCCAGTTGGAATTACCTATTAGCAACCTGTTGGAGGAAGCCTGGGGCTCTCAGTTGGGATGGAGAATTATATTATACTATCTGGGAAAGGCAACTCAGTAAGCACAATGACTTTCTCGGATTAACACATCGATGAAGTTCTGTGAGGGCAGGATCCAAAAACGTCTTGTTCATCCTTAATCCTCTTGGTCTATCCGGGGGCTTAGTGAGAATTGGTTGGAAATTCCCATTTTTTCATTGTTTTTATTTTTTAAGATTTTATTTAGTTATTTGAGGAAGAGAGAACAGGAGGAGGGTGAGAGAGAAGCAGACTCTTCACCAAGCAGAGAGCCCGACATGGGGCTGGATCCTGGGACCCCAGGATCATGATCCAAGCTAAAGGCAGGTGCTTAACTGACTGAGCCACCCAGGCCCCCGACCCCACTGCTTTTTTTTTTTTTAATGGATTTTATATAAGTTTAAATCCACAGCAAAACTGAGTGGACGGTACCGACATTTCCCATATACCCCTGCCCCACATATGCATAACCTCCTTCATTAATAACATCCCCACCAGAACCTCATGGGGTTCACAGCTGATGAACCCGTGTGGGGACATTACCATCAGCATCATCGAAAGTCTGCTATTTAGCATTCACTTTGGTCTCAGATCTTCCATGGGCTTGAACAAATAAATGTACAGTGACAGGTATCCACGCTATAGTACAAATCCTTAAAATCCTTGAAAATCTTGCCGGCTCTACCTAGTCCTCCCTCCCACTCCCCAAACCCTGGTAATTAGTGAACCTTTACTGTCTTCATAGTTTTGGCTTTTCCAGAATGTCATAGAACAGGATTCATACAGTATATGGTTTTTCATTGTTCGCTTTTGAAGAAGTTGTCCTGTAAGTGTAAACTTGCCTTCTTATTGCCAGCTTTAAGTCAGGGTGTGTCACTTCTCAGACCCATGTAAAGCTACATTTTCTGGGTTGGGGAAGAGAATTGTTTTCAACTCAAATACATCCTTCACTGCTCAGGGAGCATAAGGAAGAAAGGAGTGATTCATAACAGAAATTCGGGAGTTGGGCAGGTGAAGGGCTGTGTAGCTCTTCTCCAGTCCTGCCCCCTCGAATGTACACAGGAGAAGTTTGCTAAAGGAAAGGGATGGGGGAAGGGTGGGGATAGGAAAGAAGGAATTTCCAAGTACATTAGGGGTAACTTAACTTAATTATCTAGTCTCTGCTTTAATTTTACCTTGACAATATTTAGGTCTACAATTGAGGTAAAGCAAAAGCCAGCCATTTTTAAGATGAATATGTTGAGCTTGAGGTTAAGTAAAATCTTTTAGGTGAAGCCCATGTCCCTTCGTCCAAGCAGGGCTAAAGAGTGACCTCTCTGTAGTGAGGTATCAACTGGCCTTGGAGGACTTAGAAGAGGGATGGATTAGCTTGACAAGGCACATGGAGATTTCAGTCAGGTTTGGGAACTCTGGTTTGAATGCTTCCTTACCTTGTTTTCCACTGGCTGTGAGGGACAGTTCTGACCCAGAATGTAATGCTTTCCAAAGGCAGATGAGACATTGGAACCTGATGCCACGATGACATAGATGATAGGCTCTCCGTAGGTCCCTAGCCTTGACCAGGGCAATGACATTACTATTTTTCACCATTGAGTGTCCAGCTACTGCCAGAATAGTGCCAGGCCCACATTAGATGATCAGTGTTTGCCAACTGAATGAATAGGTTTCTACCAGGGAAATGTAGCTTACTACATAGCAAGACCTAGCATTAACATGAATTCTTCTAAAATTCTTTCATTTCATACAGTTTTAATTAGAGACTTTTTTTTTTCTGAGAATAAGGTTATTTTATTTTTCTTTTTGTTGCTTGAAGAATTGAGTCTACACTGCTTAGTCAGGCATTTGAAGTCCTCCGTTATGATATGTTCTCAAATTACTCTGCTAGGCTTACTAACTTTCAACTGACACCAGTGGTCCAACTAAAATGGAAGATTATTCCCTATTTTTATAAATGAGTCCTCACACTGTTCTTCTTCTTTTCGTTGAATACAAGTTTATTTTATTTAAATAAATAAATAAATAAATAAATAAATATTTGTTTATTTATTGTGTTAGTCACCACACAGTACATCATTAGTTTTTGATGCAGTGTTCCAAGATTCATTGCCTATGTACAATGCCCAATACTCCATGCAGTACATGCCCTCCTTAATACCCATCACCAGGTTCACCCATCCCCCCAACCCCTCCCTTCTAAAACTCTCCATTTGTTTCCCGGAGTCCGTGGTCTTGTATGGTCCCTCTCCCACTCTGATTTCTCCCCCTTCATTTTTCCCTTCTCCTCATGTCCTCCATGCTATTCCTTATGTTCCACAAATAAGTGAAACCATATGATATTTTACTTTCTCTGTTTGACTTATGTCACCCAGCATAGTCTCCTCCAGTCCTATCCAAGCTAATGCAAAAGTTGGGTATTCATCCTTTCTGATGGCTGAGTAATATTCCATTGTCACACTGTTATTCTATTTGATTCCCTCTGACCAGGTCAGATCTCTTCTCTTCTGTTAAGACTTCTCTGAGATTACCTGTGATGAACATTGTGATGGCACCCCCATATCCATTCCTGTTTTCTTTGTCACTTGCCAAATTTCCATTTGAGAACCATATCTTCCCCATGTGGGAAGAAGTCCAATTCCATTCTGATGTAAACAGCAGTGAAAGCAATTGACATAATCATACATCTTGGCCATAAATCAACATTTATGGGTACCCAGCAATGGGCATGTGAATCAGGTCATACCAGCGAGAGGCAGAGATGAGTATTAGCTGGGGGTTGCTCCCTTTCCCTGACTGAGATGAGGATGCACGTAGCTCTGGAAATTGTTGGCAGCCATCTTGGATGGAGCTGACATGATGGGAGGTAGAGAAAGAAGCTGGTCCTTGACAATATCATCGAACACCACAGAGCCCATCTTCTGTTGGCTTTCAGTGAAATGAGCCAATAACTCATCTGTATTATTGTATATATGACCCAGTTTGAGTTGGCTTTGTTTTTCTTTTTTTTAATTTGAACATAATGCTCCTCTTTTCATAAACTGGCAATTTCATCTTTCTTGTTAGCACTTCTAAAATCTTCCTGTTAGTCTATAAGAATAATATACTCTACTAATAAATAGTATACACACTAATACACATATGTGTGTATAGTGTACAGATATATGTACTATCTAGTATAGTGATTTGTTCACAGTCATGGCTAAACCCATTTATTAAACAAATGACTCTTTAAAGGGTGAGTGAATTTCAACGGTTATAGTGTTAATCTAGGTCAGTGGATTTACCTTATTTCTCTGAAAATTTTATGGTAAGGTTTAAAAATCGTATATAAAGGGACGCCTGGGTGGCTCAGTTGGTTAAGTGGCTGCCTTCGGCTCGGGTCGTGATCCCAGCATCCTGGGATCAAGTCCCACGTCGGGCTCCTTGCTCGGCAGGGAGCCTGCTTCTCCCTCTGCCTCTGCCTGCCACTCTGTCTGCCTGTGCTCGTGCTCTCTCTCTCTGACAAATAAATAAATTTTAAAAAATCGTATATAAATATAAAAGCTAAGACATAAACCTCTTAGGAGAAAACATGAGGGTAAATACCCGTGACCTTAGATTTTGCAGTTGATTCATAGATATGACAGTAAAAGCAAAAGAAGAGAAAGAAATAGGTAAATTGGACTTCATCAAAATCGAAAACCTCTGCCCACCCGAGAACATTACCAATAAAGTAAAAAGGAAACCTATCGAACGGGAGAAGGTATTTGCAAATCTCCTATCTGAGAAGGGTCAGAATACAGACAGAACTTTCACAACTCCACAATAAGAAGATAACTCAATTTTTCAAATGGGCATAGGACTTGAAAAGGCATTTCTCCAAGGAAGATACACAAATGGCCAATAAACACGTGAAAAGATGCTGAGTGCCATTAGTAATTAGTGAAACGGAAAGATATCACTTTACACTCACACGCTTGTGAGGGCTATGATCACAAAAGCAGAGTAAATAGTGTTGGCAAGGATATGGAATGTCCCTGCTGGTGGGAACGCAAAAGGGTTCTGCCACTATGGGAAGCAGTTGGGTCGTTCCTCAGAAAGGTGGACATAGACTCACCACAGGGTCCCATACTTCTGGTCCTCAGTGTACATCCCAAGTAACTGTGGAACAAATACCAAATCAGATACGTCTACATGCATGTTCCTAGTTGCACTGCTCACATAGCCCAAGGTTGGAGACAACCCAAGTGTTCATCCGTGGATGAATCAGTAAGTAAATGTGGTCTGTCCATCAATGCAGTGTTATTCAGCCATAACAAGGCATGATGGATCAGTATACACGACAGCGTGTATGAACTGCGGAACCTTATGCTTAGTGAGAGAAGACGGACACAGAAGGTCACATACTGTATCATTCCATTTACATGTAACATCCGGGGTAATTTCATAGAGACAGAAAGCAGGTTAGTGGTTGCCAGAGCCTGGGGAGAGAGAAAAGGAAAAGTAACTAACTGGTTACTGGGTATAGTTTCTTTTTGAGGTGATGGATATGTTTTGGAACAGCATACAGGTAGTGGTCGTACAACATTGCAAATGTATTAAATGCTACTGAATTGTTCACTTTGTTTTTTAAAAAATATGTTTTATTTATTTTTTAAAAGATTTTATTTATTTTTTTGACAGAGAGAGAAAGAGAGAGAGAGCGCAAGCAGGGGGAGGGGCAGGCAGAGGGAGAGGGAGAAGCAGGCTCCCTGCAGAGCAGGGAAAGCTGGATATGGGACTCTATCCCAGGACTCTGGGATCATGACCAGAGCCAAAGTCAGTGGCTTAACCAACTGAGCCACCCAGATGCCCTATTAAAATATTTTTTTATTTATTAACTTGACAGAGAGAGCACAAGCAGGGAGAGTAGCAGAGGGAGAGGGAGGGGCAGGTCTCCCACCAAGCAGGGAGCCTGATGTGGGGCTCGATCCCAGAACCCTGGGATTATGACCTGAGCTGAAGGCAGATGCCCCACCAACTAAGCCACTCAGCCCCTGAATTGTTCGCTTTGAAATGGTTTCTGCAATGGGGATTTTACTTCCACATGAAAAAAGTCTTCTATGAATGAGTCAGTAGGAGCAAAACATGCTGATATGTGTTTAATACCCGGTTAACAAGTACTTTTCAAAATTGAATTAATCGATACTCTGATTCTGAGCTCAACTTTCAAAATCGATAGGGCGGAAGTCAGGGTTACCTGAAGTGTGGGATGTACTTGGAAGGTAACATGGGCAAGCAAGGCTTTAAATAACTTTGCCTCATACGGTGAGAAATTTAATTTCTTTTCAAGGAGTTTAGACAGCGTTTAGTCCTGTGAGCATATCACTGAGAGAGGCTCAGTTTGGTGTTGGGATGTTTGGTGTTAGTATGTCCAGCCTCTCCAACACATGCTAAGCCCCATTTTCAACAAAGAGAGAGCAGGCTTCAGGCTCAGTGCCTTCTGTGGGCAGTGCTGTCTAAGTGATCTTCATATCATTGTTGTTTTCTGCACGTTTATTTTTACTTCTATCTTGCATTTATGTTACGTGACACCTGTTTTCCACTTCGGTGCTTTGCATTAGACTTCGACGGTGATGCAAAATTTCCTATTTAAATTAATTTCAGGAGAAATGTGAGTCAACTTAACAACAATGTGTAAATGATAATATAAATGGTGTGAGGACTTGGGGAAAAACCTGGGACTCCGATGAGCACCAGCACAAAGATACACTTTAGATTTGGAATATACGCACCTGAGTGTCTCGCTACGCGGCCAACCGTGGACCTGCCACTCAGCCCCTCTGTGCTCTTGGTTTCCGCGTACCTCGTGGAATCTTTATGGTGGATACTTTACAAATGTAAATCATTATTGTTAAATTATTTGTGTTGGATAGCGTCTGTATTGCAAGGGCTGCATTTCCCAGAGTCCCTTGCCAGCACCGTTCCGGTCAGGTGTCGTTCTTCCAGGGAGATGCCCTCCTGGGAAGGGAAAGGCACAAGGAGTGTGGCTTTCTTCCTCTGGCAGCCAGGGCAGACATAAGGCTTTGGAAGACTTGTATTTTTGCAGGGAGGCGAGACTTCAAAGAGTGCCCCTGACAGTTACCAGCTTCCAAGCTGCAAGGCAGCCATGACATTGGCAGTGATTCCATGTCATTTCCTGTGATTTCTTTTTTTTTTTTTTAAAGATTTTATTTATTTATTTGAGAGAGAGGCAGTGAGAGAGCATGAGCGAGGAGAAGGTCAGAGGGAGAAGCAGACTCCCCGTGGAGCTGGGAGCCCGATGCGGGACTCGATCCTGGGTCTCCGGGATCATGACCTGAGCCGAAGGCAGTCGTCCAACCAACTGAGCCACCCAGGCGTCCCAAATTTCCCGTGATTTCTGACTATGGGTGCAGCAGTTTCCTGACATCAATCGGGTCCACACCCGAGGTGGACTGGCCCAGGAGTTGGTGCTGGTCCCCTTCCCCCATTCGCTCCTTCCAAAGATTTTGTGCCTCCGATTCCCTGTGTTAAGTATTTTCTTGCTGGGACGCCTGGGTGGCTCAGTGGGGTGAGCCTCTGCCTTCAGCTCAGGTCATGATCTCAGGGTCCTGGGATTGAGCCCTGCATCGGGCTCTCTGCTCAGCGGGGAGCCTGCTTCCCACCCTCACCCCCCCGCCCCGTCTCTCTGTCTGCCTCTGCCTACTTGTGATCTCTCTCTCTCTCTAATAAATAAATAAAATCTTTAAATATCTTCCTGATGGTAATACCTTGAGTAGTTTCCTGAACCCTAATGGAGGTATGATTAGTTTTACTGAATTTTTAAAGAAGCTTCTGTTGAATCATAATACAATAAGAGTTAACATTTGTTGAGTGTTTACTAACTCCTTGTCATTGGTATAAGCCATGTACATGTATAACCTCATTCTTTTAAGAACCCTATGAGGTAATTTCTATTACTGTCTTCATTTTGCAGAGGGGGAAACCGAGGCAGAGGGTTACTCCCTGACCTAGGCTCAGCGGTGACAAACAGTAGAGGAGGTATTTGAACTCAGGCTGTCTGAATCGAGTGTTCAATGACTCCACATTATATTGTCTCACCCCTGCACACACACACACAAAATGTTGCTAAAGGTCTCCAATAAAGTCTACCTTAGGTCTGAAACCAGAACTGTTTTGGAATTCAGAACTTTCGGTTTTTAGAAGGGTGATAGTTGTGTAATGGGATGAGGGTTCATATGGAATAAAATAGAGGCCATACATAGCCAAAGGAAAATGCAGTTGCTATCAAAGGAGTTTAGGTGCCACACTTAGGGGGAAAACACTTTTGGGTTTCAGAGCTTTTTATTTTTATTTTTATTTTTTTTAAATGTAATTTTAGTATTTTTTTAAAGATTTTATTTATTTATTTGACAGACACAGATTACAAGTAAGCAAGAGAGGCAGGCAGGGAGAGAGAGGAGGAAGCAGGCTCTCCGCGGAGCAGAGAGCCCGATGTGGGGCTCGATCCCAGGACCCTGGGATCATGACCTGAGCCGAAAGCAGAGGCTTTAACCCACTGAGCCACCCAGGCGCTCCATTTCAGAGCTTTTTAGATTTCAAAATTGCTGATTAGGAATTATGGACCTGCAATCTTCATGAAGTGTTAGCAAATAGAAAAGAGAAGTTGAGTAGATTAAAAAAAAAAATTTCCCCCCATCTATTGTTTCATTTTCATTGAATCTGTAGTACTGGCTACTTGTGACCACTCCTTTCTTTTTTTAGCCAAAGCATGTGGGCAGGAACTTAGTTCATGTCTGTCTAAGTCACATTGAATTGCAAGTACATTTACTTTGTAGACATCAGAAGGTTAAGGTCATTGTGACGTTTCACCTTGTCCAGAGTGTCACCCCAACTCAAAGGACAAGAGCCCACGAAACCAGCAGAGAGACGCCCTGGAGTGCCTTAGGATCTTTTACCGTTCACCTTGCTCTTCCATAACTTGACCTTCTTACACCACATTTCTGTTAGTTTGGGTGATGTTATTTATTAAGGTTTTAGCTTAAATACAGCTAAGCATAGCTTTAGTACTTTATAGTTAATCAACTTATTGCAGTTATCAGTATGTGGGTAGCAAACCACCCTACACTCAATGGCTTAAAACACCAATTACTTGTTGCTTCCATTGTTCATGAGTTGACGAGGCTCACCTGAGATGTCCTTATTTGGGGTTTCTCATGGGGTCCCAGGTGCTCAAGGCATTTGAAGGCTCAGCTGTGCTGAATTCCCAGGATGGCCTAGCAGTTTGGTGCTGGCTATCGGGTGGAGGCTCGGCAAAGGTTGTCACCTGTATGGGACTGCGATGTGGAAGCTGAGTTCAGGGAAGGAGGCCACTACTATGGGTCTCTCAGAGACCCAGGCAAAAGCCCTAAGACTTCTTATCATTCTGGCCTTAGAAAACATTCAGCATCACTTCTGCCCTATTCTTTTGGTCAGAAGTGAGTCACAGAGCCAGCCCAGATTCCAGAGGAGGACGGTATATGAAGATGTGAATATTGGAGGCATGTGGCACGTTGGGGGGGGATGTCTTTGAAAATTAGCTGCCACACAGCTCACATAGATGCTGGTACACAAGTGTTTAAAACGTTAATTAAAAAATCATACAGAGGCCAAAGTTTTATCGCCGTAAAATGGGGACAAAAGTGCCTTGAAATAGTACTGCATGTTTATTTCAATATTCTATAGTATTTTTTAAATACAACTCTATTTTTTTAAAAAGATTTTATTTATTTATTTGACAGACAGAGATCACAAGCAGGCAGAGAGGCAGGCAGAGAGAGAGGAGGGAAAGCAGGCTCCCTGCTGAGCAGAGAGCCCGATGTGGGGCTCGATCCCAGGATCCTGAGACCATGACCTGAGCTGAAGGCAGAGGCTTTAACCCACTGAGCCACCCGGGCGCCCCAAAATACAACTTTGTTTGAGGAGATTTAAAAAAATAAAGGGCATGGCGTCGAGGAGGTGGTCACACGGAGACTTCAAGCATGACAACTTTAAGTCGAGCAGAGAGAGCAATTCTCTAGAGCTACAAAAACATAATGAGACCCTTTCCAAAAGATACAGCATCATTGTAGATTTCTGGCACACCGTGATAACCATTTCGTTATGTGAGCGGGGTGGCGGGCGAGCAAAAAGGGCAGAGGAGATAATGAGGGCAGCCTTTGTAGTTGGAAACCAGTCATTCTTATTTGGGTTGTTGTTGGTTTGTTTTGGTTTTTGTTTATGTTTTTGTTTTGTTTTGCTTTTTTGAGTCACAGACCCTTTCGAGCTTATGATGGGAGTTAGGAAATTTTTACCCAGAGAACATGGATATTTGTATACTTTGTTCCTCTCTCCCTCCTCCTTCTCTTCATTCCTTCTACAGTTATTTATAGAGAGCTGTTTCGGTACCAGACACTGATCTGGACCAAAGGATAAAATAGGGAAGAAGACAGGTAAGTTACCCAATCTCATGTCATGCACATTCTTAAGATAGAACCCCACCCCCCACCCCAGGGGCGCCTGGGTGGTGCAGATGGTTAAGTGTCTGACTCTTGCTTTTGGCTCAGGCCGGGGGATCCGGTGTTGGCCTCCGAGCTCAGCACGGGGTCTGCTTGAGATCCACCCCCCCGCCGCCCCTCCCACTCATGCTGTCTCTCTCTCTCTCTCACATATAAATAAAATCTTAAAAAAAAAAAAACAAAAACCCAAACCCAAGTACACCAATACATAAGACAACTCCGGATAGTTGTAAAGTAATGAGCTTACATACAATTTTATGGAGCTCACATTTCTTCCACAGGCTTTTTCCTCACTCTGCATCAGTAACTTCTCTTTTGAACCAAAGGAGAACTTTTCCCTCTGAACAGGGTGGATGTGGCTGTTGGCTGTCCATTGCTTTGTCACTTACACCCGGGGCACAGATACTGACCAGTCTGTCTTTTTCCCAACAGCGAGGAACAATTATATGCAGTGTCATTGTAGGTGACTTTCCTAACTAATGGGAATGGCATCGGTCCCTTATGAACTTTCAGAAAGTACTGCTTCTAGTGAGGATGAAAATACGCACAGCAGGATTTTCCACAGCTTTATTACCCCCTTCCTCCTCCGCCAATCCAGGGAGCTATCTGCTTACCCCTATTAAACAACAACAACAACAACAACAACAACAAAAAACCAACTTGGAATGGATCACATAGCCACGGATTCACGTTTCGAATTCTCAGTTTACAGGAGGCTCAAGGGACCTGTACTGTCGTCCACATTCTGAAGATGAAGATGAAGAAAGGATAGATGATTTGGAGGATTTTTTTTCTCTACGTTCTTATGTTCTCACTTCAAACTGTACTTCTGGCTTCAGTGAATTATAGCATCCTATGGGGTGGGGTTTAACATGCACTCTTACCTTTGTCAACGTTTTGAGTATTTCCATTATCCTCACATAACTTTTGTAAAAATGACATGCAAATATCCGTCTATCTTATTCCATTGTAGTACATGAGATGTAGTTCTCAGCCTTTGGTATTTGTAAAATATTTTAACTGGTAACACAAATTTACTCTGTAGGTCTTTTGACTTTTTTTTTTTTTAAGATTTTATTTATTCGACAGACAAAGATCACAAGTAGGCAGAGAGACAGGCAGAGAGAGGAGGAAGCAGGCTCCCTGCGGAGCAGAGAGCCCGAGGGCTCCATCCCAGGACTCTGGGATCATGACCTGAGCCAAAGGCAGAGGCTTTAACCCACTGAGCCACCCAGGTGCCCCTCTTTTGACTTTTTGGTGCTTTATTGATATCAAGCTTTTACCCTTTGTATTTTAATATCTGGCATTTCACATTGGAGTGACTATAAAAATGGAATGAATCTAATATAAATATAATGACTTAGGGGTCAGCAAAATGAATACCCATTTATTGTCATGAGTAAGTTTTTAGTAGAATAAAGTCCACTTGTCCTGTTAGGTATTGTCTACAGTTGCCCTCATGTTTACTATGTTTTCCCTTTAAGAAAAAGTTTGCCCATCCCTGATTTGGAGGAAAAATGATTTTATCTTTATTTCCTTGATAATCATTGACATAAATTCCATGTTTACCGTATGCCACAGAGAAGTGAACACTAGATATATAAAGACAAAAATCTGTGTTTGCCATTTAACAGTACCTCCAAGATGCTTAAATACACAAAAATTTTGACAAGCCCCTGAAGTTATACCTACGAATAAGTACTGGTTTTATATTGAAATGACACTTTGATTTGGGGGAAAAGGTGGGGATTTCTGAACTTGAACTGTACTATAGCGTCAGAGGGCGATTCTTGAAGCATAAAATTGAATCAGTGGTGCTCATAATTAGGTCCAAAATAAAGTTTTAAAAAATTACCCATGTAAATTATGGAAAAAACATATCTGAAATTTCCACTTTATTTTGCCAAATAAGCGTCTGGCCAGGGTTGTTCATACCAGAATCCCATTAACTCATTAACTAGTGACTTGGGGTTCCTGTTTAATGATGTTTGCAGTGATGTCCCTTGAGTATTTCTTGTGTGTCTCTGTGGTTCCCAAGGTCTCCTTCAATGATTACACTCAGCCATAGACAGGGCCATTTAATTCAATAAACACTGAAGGCCTATGGTGTGCAAAGCAAACTGCTGGTCCAGCAAGGCTACAAAGCTGTATGAGTGGGGGGCTCTTGCCTTTTAGAAATTCAAGTTATCTCAATCTGGGTCATCGCTAATCAGAGCACTCCAGAACTTTTGGAGAAGTGTTTGGGTGTTCAAGTTTCTGCCATGTCTGCCAATGTCCTGCCAGCTCTTGATCTCTTTTTACCCCAATTCCTATATCCAGTTTTGGACCAGACTTACTAAACACTAGTCTTCACAAATCTGGTTTAAATGAATAGCCAAAGGGAAGTATCAATTTAAAGGAGGATATGTGCAAGTAAGATCAACACTTGTGGGCTACAAGGAGCCTTGGAGACCATCTAAGACCCAGTCTTATGCACAGGTGGTGAAGTTTGTGTCCCCCAACAGAGGCTGTGACCCCACTTCTTCTCTCCATCCTCTGTTTCCATATTGCACACAGCACCCAGTTTTTTGGTGTCCGTTTTCACCACCATTAAAAAGATAATGACAACAGTGCAGAGTTGCCAGCTTTGGTAATTCTAGTTCCTGGAATCAAGGACAGGAAGCCTTTGTTATTTGCACACCCTAACTTTTCTAGCTTCTATTGAATAAATCACTAAACTGTCAGCTAATTACCGTGTCGGAAAGTTTACATCATTCATCTTTTTATGGCACCTCTTAATGGAAGACTCTGGAGATTAAAACTCTTGACAATTTCCATGACATAAAAAAGAAAAGCTGACCTAGAGAAAGATGGGACAAAAGATGAACATTTGGGAAATTTTCTGCAGCAGTGGGATCTGAAACAGTAGCCTATTTAAAGTCGTGTGATTTGAACACTTGAAGTTCCTGAAAAATGACAGGATTGTGATTTCCGTAAGAAGCAATACCATTTTATTGAAGGAACGATCATTTTGCACCTACTAACTACCTGGCACTTCCCTGTTCCAGGAGATAACCTTACGAGGAAATCACTATTATTATGTCACTTTACAGATGAAGAAACCGAGGCACAGAGAAAATTAGAGTGTGCAAGCTCTGACAGCTAGTAAGATGACCCAGAAATGAAACACGCGGCAATCTGGCCACTATTCCACTGGCCTCACCCCTGCTCTCACCCATCCCTTGACCTCTTCCATTGGACAGCCTAAGTGGGTCGTTTCCGCGCGCTGCCTCGAAGCCCCGCTCCAGGTTCAGGGTCTGCAGTGCGGAGCGGGTCCTTCTCCCCTCCGCCGCCCAGGGTCAGACGCGCCACTTCCCTCCCAGGATCCCGGGGAGCTGCGCCTGCAGCCCGCAGCCCGCAGCCCTGGAAGCGCGCCCCCGCGGACGGCGGGAACGCGGGAGCGGCGCGCACGTGCCGCCGGGAAGAGGCCGCCCGGCCGCGCCAAGATGGCGGCGGCCGCGGCCGCAGCGGCGACGGTTGGCGGCGGCCCGTGAGGCGGGCGGGGCCGGCGGCGCGGAGGCGGGGTCCCGGGCGAGAAGCCCTGGGAGGCGGGGGCCGTTTCCATAGCGGCGGCAGGAGGTGTCGCGCCGGGGAACTTCCTGGTTCCCGGGCTCGGCTTCGCCGGGATCCTCTTGGAAGGGAAACAATGGGGCGGAGGGCACTGCGGTAGCCGTCGCCGCGCCGGGACCTGCTCGGCTGCCCCGACTCCCCGCTCTGTCCCCTCCCACAGCCTCCGCCGACGGGACCGGCCGGAGGTAACTTCATTTCCTCATCTCCCACCGCAGGGGGCCGGCTGGCGGCTGCGGCGGCGGTCTCCGGGCTTTCCTCCGGGCAGCGACTAGGGTTGGCCCCGGGGAGCCGGACGCCGCCATTCCCGGCCCCGGGGAGGTGGACGGAGCTTCGGCTCCCTGCCTCAGCCCTCGGGGGTCAGGCCCCGGAAACGTGTGCGGGGCGGTCCTCGTGCCCCCCCTGGAACCTCGATCGTGGGGCTCTGCGGGAATGATTGGCAGGCTGGCGGGCGCCGGGTGGGGGGCGCGGGGGGCGTGTGGGGAGGGTCTGTGGGGGACAGTGCGCAGGGGGTCCTGATTGCCGGTGAAGCGGGCGGGGGGAAGGGGCCGGGGTCTACCAGGTCCTGGGGGAGGGGAGCCCCCTGCCTCCCCCTCCCCCGCGGAGCAAGCTCCGGTCCCCGGGAGACGTGTCTCCCTTGCAAGTTTCACTTGCGTCCTGCGGAGTCCAAGTGGGCAGGACTGAGGCAAACTTCGTTCTTTTAAATTACTGGCCTTGGTGCCGCGGAACTTTGTTTCGACTACGCTGGAGGAGGATGGGGTGAATGAGGGATCTGGAGAGCCTGGAAATCTGTGCGCCTTTGCGAAGTTTGCAAAGTAGTTTAGAGCTAACAGCCGCGTGATGGTGCGGCATATCGAACTCGCGGCTATTTTAATGCCAGGAAATTCGAGGAGTCCGTGAATCCACGTTTCTATAAATTGAAAGACATTTCTATAAATTGGATATTCAGCTCTTTCCGTCCCCCCCCCCCCCGCATTCTCCCCCATTTTAAACCCACAGTTGCTTTTTAAGCGAGTAGACTTGAAAAGGAGTGAAATCTGGGAGGGATGTTTGAATTGGGGGCAATACCCAGTCATGGGGAATAATGTGACACAAATGGGGGGAAAGTGGGGACACTATCCTAAATATTTTGCTTGCTGGAAGAAAACGATTTTAATCCTGTATTAATCCATTTGTTAATGGAATTAAGCCTCTGGGATACATACTTAATATTTTGTAGCTCAGAAAAGTTGGACAGTGACATCAGAGATCATCGTGGCCAGTCCCCTAGTACACTGAATCTCTGGGAAGTTCTCTTAGAGGGAAGTCAGGGTACTTTTTTCTTTTGTGAAGTCATTTTAATAAGAATTAAGCTAGCCAGCATCAAATGAACAGTGGTTTACTTGCTTTCCTCACTCTGTCCGACCCCAAAATTAAAAATATTTCCGAGTTTGCCGTTTTTGATAATAAAGTTTGTAAGCATAGTTTAGTTCATGTTTTTATTTAAAATGAATATTGACCCTATATTGTAGTCTACCTAGGCAATTGAAATATGTCAACATATAAAAGAAAAAAATATGCTAATAAAAGTATGAAATTTTAAAGGAAAACAGGTATCCTGAGTTAACAGAAATTCCTTTGCTGGTTGTATAAAAAATTAGTGAGTCGTTCCAAAGGCATTTGAAGGAGCATCTTTTGCCAACATTAAGAATTTGGGCCCTGAGTCTTGGTGTTTGTGCCTACTTACTGTTTTGAGCCAGCCTGTTAGTCTCCCTCCCTGGTGTACTTGTTTCTGAAAAGGCTAGTCCATTATCAGTTTTAACAGTGTTTTGATGTGGAATGTCTCCTAGTGAGGACAATTGCCACTGGTTCAAACAAGCCAGTAAGTGCAAGTGTCAGCCATCTGTTAATTGACTGGTCGTCCCTAGCGTTTTTTGGGGAACCAGGACAACTTCCTGGCAGGGCAGATTCAGTCTGGGCCTCCAGTGCCAAGCAGGGGTTGTACTGGTCAGTCTTGGTCACCGTGTGCCCATCTATCTCGAATTCCTGTTCTGTTTTGTAGCCTGTGAAGGTGGTTGAAAAAGAGGCTTGCAAATTAGTGGCAAACTGAAAACAAAATTACTTTGGTTAAAATGTGCTAGGCATGTTAAGACGGTCTGAAGTTGGCAGAAGTCTTTGCCACAACATTAAAAGTTTGGGAATTGCTACTGCAGTTAGAGAGAAAGAGGCAGGTCATGTGTGCAATTTAACTTTAGCCATTCTTGGTTTGTTTTAGTGCAGTGGTATTGTTATCCACAATATTTTAACCACTTCTTACCAGAATGTTATCGTTTGTCCCTTCAGGGTGATTTTTGAAAGGCATATTCCATTTAGATACAATTCACTTGTATTTAGAATCTTTTTTCCCCCATTAAAAAGTATCTCACTTTTTACAGTGGAAGCCAATAAAAAGGAATACGAATTTGAAAGAAATCTGTCTTCTGCCAAATTTCCTTATAGTACATGAGTGTCACAGTGTGGGGATTAGAGTTGCAAACACTTGGATTCTCGACTTCTATGCCGTTTCCATGTAAATAACTTAATTTTTCAGGTAAATAACTTAATTTTTAAGGGCTTGTTTCTTTGTAAAATCGGGGGGAATCATAAATTTGGATTTGTTCATTCAGCAAGAATTTCTCCAGTGCCTGCTGTGTACCTCACGAACCCCTGTTAGGTACCTTGTTTTCAACCACAGGGGGATAAGTCCTTTGAAGTAAAGCATGGAGAGCTGTAAAACCTGTGACCCGGGAACCTAGCCTGACTTGGGGGTGCTGGGGCAAGCCTTCCCGAGGGCGTGACTTGTAAGAGCTGAACAATATGGAGGAGTTCCTAGGTGAAAAGGGGAGGGGAGTGGGTGGGACGCCGAGGATAAGAGAAGAGCACAAACGCAGTGCCAGAGGAGACTGTCAGTGGAGGTTAGATAAGGATGCTTGTGTGTAAGTTAGTTCCCCACACAGCTTGGCAGCAACCACTGTTCCCCGTGTAGAGAAGGCTCTTGGCACCATACTCCAGCCATCTGAACGAGGGCTCAGTCTTGTTCCGCGGCCATTCTGGAAAGGGAGTCAGCCTAGTTGACTCTAGCCGCAGTAGACCTGCAGATGACTCTCTGTACACTTAGGTGTCTAGTTTTTTAAACTCTGGCACCATTCACTTGTGAGTTTCTGTATCTGAAAGACGGAAATTAAATGTTGAATAAGATTCTTTGATTTCTTTACCCAGATACTATATGATAGGAATATAGCATTTTGATTTAAATTTGCTAGCATTGTTTCTTTGGAAGAGCTTAGGCTACCTTACTTAAAATATCTACTTCTCCCAAAATGATAGTAGTAATCCATCCTAAAATAAAATATATTTATTAAGTGGCAGGTAGTTTCATTTGCCTATAGGAAGATCAGGAGTGACTAGAGTTTCATATCTTGTTTGCTTTCGTGTTTTTGGCACTAAATAGATGTTTAGTTATGCTCTGATAGAGGTACCTGTTGCACCTGTGTCTTGCTGACATTTGGGGGTGTGTAGAAAAAGTTGTAATTGTATCCTGGGATTTTCCTCTCACTAAATTAACAGGTGAATTAAAAAATATTAGAGTAATGCTTTTCATGAAATAAGCGAAAGAACATTGTTTTTAAGTTTCTTAGTATATTAATTTCAGTAATTTTATATAGATCAGTAGTGGCAAATTAATATTTTATTATGGAATTAATGCAGTATTTATAAGCTAGTTGGCTCCCCCGGGGTTTTTGTTCCCCTTTCTTTTTATTCGGTTTGGACATTTTAATGCTTGTTAGCATATCTGTAGTAAGATCAGAAAAGAGAAGATGAAGTAAGATTTTGAGAAGTCAGTCACAGTGGGAAGAAATTGAATAGATGTGGTTAAAATTTTTAAGAGTTCGGTATATGTGCGTTGGCCAGATAGTTCTGTGTCTTTTGCTTATGACTTATAAAAATGAATTGGCATGCAGTAACTGTTGACATTAATGTTTAAAAAATTTAAAAAATTTGTCTTTCCTGTTCCTCGTTTCTTTTTTCTCATTTTAGCTTTGTTTTTGGTTTGAGAGGAGAGTGCATGGGTACAAGTGGGGGGAGGAGGGGCTGAGGGAGAGGGACAGAAAGAATCCCAAGCAGGCTCCACAGTTAGTGTGGAACCAGATGTGGGGCTCAGTCTCATGACTCAGATCATGACCTGAGCCGAAATCAAGAGTCAGATGCTTAACTGACTGAGCCACCCAAGCGCCCCTAGATTGTCTTTTTAAAAATGATTATTTCATTTACCTCTTTTTTATTAGCTTGGGATTTTGTATTCCTTTGCTGTTCCTTAAGTGTCTGCTGAAGAAATTCTAATATGTTTTCTCAGCTTATCAGAGTGTAGTATTAATTGAGACTTCCCCTCTTTTTTCTAGAGAATGAACCATTTTAAAACATTTAAAAACATTTAAGTTAATTTTCTTTCTTCTTTCTTTTAACCTATTTCGTTACCATGTTTTAAAATGTATATATATTTTAAACCCCAAAGATGTATTTTTTACACTGTCATTATTCAGTTAGACTTACTTCATTTTCTTTTCCTTCGTTCCTTCTCGTGTTACTGACCTTCCAATTGAAATAATTTTCCTTCAGCCTGAAGAATACCCGTTAGTGTTTTCTTTAAAGTAGGTATTGTATTGACAGATTTTCAAACTTTTTATTTGAGAATGTTTTTATTTCACCTGCATTCTTGAGAGATACATTTTTCTATGTTTAGAATTCTAGACTAGAGGGGCGCCTGGGTGGCTCAGTGGGTTAAGCCTCTGCTTTCGGCTCAGATCATAATCTCAGGGTCCTGGGATCGAACCCCATCGGGCTCTCTGCTCAGCAGGGAGCCTGCTCCCCCGCCTGCCTCTCTGCCTCCTTGTGATCTCTGTCTGTCAAATAAATAAATAAAATTCTTAAAAAAAAAAAGAATTCTAGACTAGAGATACATACATACATGTAGTTACGTGTTAGTCCTTTGGAGGAGAGATTATTCTCTAATATTTGGCCTTGTTTCTATTGACAGGTCAGTTATAGTTTATCACTTCTTTATTGGTAATATGTTTCTTTCTCAGGCTATTTTTGAGATTTTCTTTTTGTCTTTGGATTTCAAATAATCTTGTCTTGCTTGGGGTGTATACCTTTTGGTGGTGCGTCTGGATGTCTTTCATCAGTTTTGGGTGGTTCTCGGCTATCTCTTCAAATACTGCTTCTTCCCCATTCTTTTGCTTACTCTTTCTGGAACTTCAGCTCCATGGTGTCAGAGCTCACTGACTCCTCTGTGTATTTCACTTGTCTTCGCTTTTCTGTTTCTTTTCTGTAATGCATATTTTCTTGTGGTCTCTCTTCCATTTACTCTTTACCTCAGTCTAATCTGCTCTAAATGTTATTCTCCGGGTTCTTAATTTTGGTTAATTGTATTTTGCAGAATTTTGTAGAATTTCAGTTTGGTTCCTTTTAAAATATGCCATGCCACTTTCATAATTTCTAATTCCTTTTTCAAAATTTTCAAGCTTTGCACATATCTCTTTGAACAGAGTAAGCTATCCCATAAGTTTTTTCTGTGATCTTTTCTTTCTTGAGGGGTCTTATCTCCCTATGTGCCTGCTTATCTTTGATTGCATACTGTTTATTTTATTGGAAGAGATATTTCCAGAAGTAATTACAGATTTAGGTAAAGATTTTTCTGTTGCTTTTGCCAGGCACTTGGGATTACCTTTATTCAAACTGAGGTCTTTTTGTGTCTATGGAAGGACTGGTTTAGTTTATTTCTGTGTTATCTTTTCTGGGATTCAGCTTTTTGGGGTCTTATTCCAAAGCAGGGGATGGCTCCCTTGGTGGATCTTGTACTCTGACATTTTGTCTCCCTTCCAGTTTTTTGATTAGGCAAACGTTTCCAAGAGCGAAGAAACCCCAGGGTGCCACGCTCTTCTCTATTCTCTTAGACTGTGTCTGGTAATTCCTTATTACCACATCAGTTCTTTGATTACCATCCTACCCCACCCTTTTTTTTTTTTTTTTTAAGGTTTTATTTATTTATTTATTTGACAGACAGAGCACAGAGGGAGGCAGAGCAGCAGGCAGGGGGAGAGGGAGAAGCAGGCTTCCCGCTGAGCAGAGAGCCCAACATGGGGCTTAGTCCCAGGACCCCGAGATCATGACCTGAGCTGAAGGCAGTCACTTAACCGACTGAGCCACCCAGGTGCCCCCACCCCACTTTTTAAATTAAGGTGTCATATACATATTATAATGTACACTAATCTTAAATGTATACCCTAAAGAATTTTTATAAATGTAATGAAAAGTATAATCGTACCCAGTTGCTCAGTACATAGAATATTTTTGCCACCCCAGAAGGCCCTGTCACACTCCTTCCCCATCCATAACACCTTTCTTCCCTGCCTCAGGTAACAATTACTCTGTTTTCTATCACCATAGACTAGTTTTGCATTTTTTGGTTTTCTTGTCAAAATAGTATCACACGGTATGTTCTATTCTCTTGTGTCTGATCTAGCTTTTATCATTCAGCATTGTATAGTATCAATGAAATTTAGCTATGTTGTTGCACATAGCAGTAGTGTTTCTCTTTTGTTGCCCTGTACTTGTTCTAGTTACTGTGGCACCTAAAAAATTGCCTCAAAACTCAGTGATGTAAGCAGAGACAACATTTATGTTCTACCCAACGCTGTAATTTGGGCAGTACTTGTCTTAGCTTCGTTTGGTTTCAAGTTGGGCTGCTCAAAGGCTGGGCCTAATAGTATTTGAAGGTTTGCTCACATGTCTGCTGGTTGATGACACAACACCTAAATGTGGCCCGAGTGTGCTCACAGCTCGGTGGCAGCGTTCCAAGGGCCCGTTCTGCACCCGTGTGCAGTGGGGAGAGGGGTGGAGGGCCCATGAGCCAGACAGACGCTAGATTGCCTCTTATAACTTGGCTTTGAAGCTTAATGCAGTTCTCCTTCCATTGCGGTCTATTCTTTGAGGCAGTTAGGAGCCTGCCTAGGTTTAAAAGAGAGGTGAAGCCGACTGTATCTCTTGATGGAGTGTGAGACCAGAAACACTGTAGTCACCATTATTGGAAAATATAGTGTGCCATGGGAGTAGCCTCATATGCAAATCTGTCACAGTTTATCTGTTCTGCTCTCAATAGGCATTTCCATTATTTCCAGTTTTGGGCCATTACAATAAGGCATTTGTGAGTACTCTTCAATGTGTATTTTGTTGGACTTATGCGCTTCCTTCTTTTGGAAGTATCCTTGGGTATGGCACTGTTGAGTAATGAGTAGGTATAATTTAGCTTCAGTAGTTATTATCAGTTTTTCAAAGTGGTTACACCATTTAATATCCTCTGATATTTTTAAGAATTAAAAAATATATATTTGTCTAGCTTTTTTTTTTTTTTAAAGATTTTATTTACTGATTTGTTAGAGAGAGGGAGCAAAAGTGGGGGGAGCAGCAGGCAGAGGGAGAAGCAGGCTTCCTGCTGAGCAGGGAGCCCAATATGGGACTCCATCCCAGGACGTTGGGATCATGACCTGAGCCAAAGGCAGACACTTAACCGACTGAGCCACGCAGGTGTCCCTTTGTCTAGCTTTTTAATTTGTCTTTAAAGCAAGAGGATTGGTGTGTAATATGTGGTCTAGCTTTGTTGGAAATGTAGGTCCCTTATCTTATCTTTTGCTTTCCCAGCCAAATGCGTAATTATTAGAAAATGGGGACTAGGTAGAATAGTCTGATTGTGAAGTAACAGTAGCAGTAATTTTTAAAGAAGCATTTTAGAATATGTACTCAAATTAGTGCTATTTATAGCTAGCATTAGTGGGCCATCTGCATTAATTGCTGAAGAGAAATTTCTGAAATTTCTTTGTACAATTTGCTTTCTGGGACTATTGAGCCCCGTCCCTCAATTTATATCACATTTTGTTTTTGATCCAATGCTATATCATGAGTTTGAATTCTAAACTCATTCACCAGACTTGCTTGAGAAATATTTTTTAATTGCACAAAATTTTTCCTACAAAATTTATAATCTGCTATCACAAAGGATTGCCAGAAGAATGCCATCCAGGTTCTTCCCTCAAACTCAGGGTTACTTTTGACTACTTCACTATTAATAGTCATTTTAACTTTTTTCCAAGTGTCATTTGAATCTTTGAATCTGATTTGCTTGCTTGCTCCTTCTTTCTTTCAACCAACATTTTAGACCAGTTTGTTTCAGCTCATACCTGGTTTTCTGCAATAATTTATTGATTGATTCTACTAATAATAATGTTTAGGAAGTTAGAATTCTCCTAGTTATTCACTGAATCAAGATTAGTTTTTAGGTCATAAATCTTACAGTGCTAGAAAGAGAACTTGGGGTGCGGGTGGCTCAGTGGGTTAAGCCTCTGCCTTCGGCTCAGGTCAGGTCTCAGGGTCCTGGGATCGAGCCCTGCATTGGGCTCTCTGCTCAGCAGGTAGCCTGCTTGCCCCTCGCTCTCTGCCTGCCTCTCTGCCTACTTGTGATCTCTCTGTCTGTTAAATAAATAAAATCTTTAAATTAAAAAAAAAAAAGAATGAAAAGTTAAAAATCATGTCAACTTGGGGTGCCTCGGTGGCTTAGGTGGTTAAGCATCTCTTAATTTTGGCTTGGGTCATGATACTGAGTTGTGAGATTGAGCCCTGTGTCCTGTTACCTTTTCAGCATGGAGTCTGCTTGAGTTTCTTTCCTCCCTCTTATCCCCCCGCCCCTGCCACCCTTCCCCACACTTGTGTGTGCTCTCTCAAATACGTAAGTAAAAAAGGTTTTTTAAAATCTTTTTTATTTACTTAGGAGAGAGAGAGCGAGCATGAGCAGGGGGAGGGGCAGAGAGAGAAGCAGACTCCCTTCTGAGGAGGGGAACCCAGGTGGAGCTCCATCCCTGAACTCTGGGATCATGACCTGAGCCAAAGGCAGATGCTTAACTAACGCCACCCAGGTGCCCCTACATAAATGAAATCTTAAAAAAATGTCATTTCAACTTATTTACTTATTAATAAGACCTGAATAAAGCTGAGTCAGTAGTAGTATATAAAAAATATTTAGTTTACCAAATCATTCTTTCATGCATAATCCCTTGACAATCTTGAGTGGTAGGTGGATTAGAAAATTTAACACTCATTTCACAAATGAAGACAGTCTCAGAGCAATGAAGTACTTGATCTAAAGTCCTAGAGCTGGTTAATGGCAGAGTTGTGCCTCTTGCATCTAGGACTTCTTATATGTTGAGTGATTTTTCTTGCAAGGCTCACAATCTATTGAATTCCAATTTTATTGACTATATGAATTTTCCTCTCTCCAGCTTTCAGTATTTACATTTTATGGCCCATAAGTTTACTCATTTTCATTCAGCACAGGGTCTTTGCATGACCTGAAGATCTTCACTCCAGTTTCTCTCACAGTACTTTTGTCTTGGTTATGTTTTGTTAGTGGCACGATGGCTGGAACCGGGTTTGTCTTGATTTTTTTTTTTTATCTCAAGCCCCTTGAGAAGTTTTTGCATGTTGTCTAGCTGAATAAGTATATATTGAATGGATGGATGGATTCTTGTATTTAGAATCTAACTGGAGATAGTTTGGAATTTTTAGCTGACTTTTTAAAATGGTGCCAGGCTTCTGAAAATCAGGTACATTGTATCCTTCATTTTAGCTTTTGTCTGTAGAGCTCAGGCATTATGTGCAGTTCTGATAGCATGTATCAACTGCGTTAAGCAAATACAACATGTGAACAAATTATAAGCTGCTTTTGAAAGGTTCTCCCTCTGTAACTATAAGTAAGGAAGTTTGAGAAAGGACTTTTGTTTTTCTAGCTACTAGAATTTGATAAGTCCTTCTGGAAACCTAATTGGAATTCTACCTGCAGAAGGGGAAATTAGACCTCATTCTTATCTGATGCTTCATTAACATACACGGGTAAACAAACCAAGGAAATCAGATGATTTCACATTTTGCCTATCTCCTTCTCGATCTTATTAGCAGGAAATATGTTGTTGATTTAGTGACTAGGATAAACAAACCTCCTTTCACTCTAGTGATGATGGAAGATTTGCTTTACTTCTCTTGAGCTGGGAAAGTATTTAAAGCTGTTCAAATTTAGCTTTGTGTTTCAGGGGATATAAATTGTAGAAAGAGCACTTTTTATAGAATGACCAAGAATTGGCCAAGTACAGTGGGGAGACTTTCTGCGTCAGTAAACGATGAGTTTAATACTAACTGAAGTTCTTTCTTTATCCGAGTGAGAAGGCATTACCTGGGAATTTTGCCTCGACATACATTTGAACTAATGAACTGTGGATCTGAATTAAGAAAGAAAGGTAGTGGAATTACTGTGTTGTAAGTGCCACAGGGATAGGATCTTTGTTCTGCTCTTGGCTGTGTCTCCAGAGCCTAGAACACTGCCTGGCTCATAATAGCTGCTCAGTAAATATTTATTGAAGGAATAGTAAATTTATGTATTATTTATGTGTTTTAAATTTAAAAACCTAACATAAATCATTTAAGGTTTATAGGCCTCTGAGAAATAAATTTAAATTGGTTGAGGCATCATTTCTGATAATTCTTGCTGTGAGAAAGTTGCATAAAGTACAATGCTGAGCACTCATTCACTCCCTGTCATTAAATTTTCTTGTGACATTTAAAAATGGATATGTGAAAAAAAAATGGTTACATGCAAGTCCATTATTTTATAATATTATTATATATATTATTATTATATATTATATTTATATATAAATTAACAGTGGTTCATTTAGTCCATCCCTTATTGTTGGACATTTAAGTTGTTTGTAATTTTTTTTTTTTTCTGTTACAAATAATGGCTCATTGAAGGAAATTTTCTTAAGCTCTTTCTTGGGATGGCAGTTCAACACATAGCAATGTTGCAAAACAGGATCTAGGAATTTCTACTAGAAAATGAACTTGGATTGTACAACTCTGAGGGTGAGATCAGAAGCTTTAGTGATCAGACAGCTGAGTTCAGCCAGCACAAATGGTAACAATTCTTTTCTGCTTTTACGTGTGGATAATGTTTAATCATCAGTCTTTGCACAGGAAAGCTCTCTTGCAATTGGTAGTGGAGCTGCCTACTACTTGGTATTGTCTTAGCTTTTTAGAGAATGAATGAGTCACTCCAACTCTTCTGCCTCTTAATTATAGTTTAAAGGTCATAAATGTATTTAACTCCTTTATATAGGTGAGTACACATGTTATGTGACCTTTTTTCTTCCTTTCTTTAAGAGAGAGAGAGAGAGAGAATGAGCAGGGGAGGGGCAGAGGCAGAGAGAGAAGGGCTTCCGACTGAGCAGGGAGCCTGATGCAGGGCTTGATCCCAGGACCCTGGTCATGACCTGAGCTGAAGGCAGGCACTTAATGGATTGAGCCACCCAGGCGCCCCATGTTGTGTTACTTTTATTTATAATCATTTCACTTATGAATTTTATAGGAATTTTTTTGCTTTTTTATATGGAAATATCATAAAATATTATGTTTATACAAAAAACTATGTGTAAGGTGTGTTACATAATGGCATCTGTACTATCTGTTCCTTCAACTTAAGTGATAGGAGAACATGATCAGTACCCTCTAGGATCACATCTCTGCTTCTCCTCTATCCCACTATTTGTCCTGAGGAAACCAGCAGCCTCAACATTCAGGTCTAACAGTCTCTTGCTTTTCTGTTAAAGTATATGTCTGTATGTCCCTAAACAACTTATTGTTAATTTCATGTATTTTGGAAATTCATATAAATGGTATCACTATGTGTGTGTGTATGTGTTCATAAATTTAGTGAGTAAAGTTTTCTAGTAAAACTGAAACTCAGAAATTTAATTTACATTTAAAGTTAATGTCCTTATTCTCTGTATTAGTCATCTTTTGCAGTAATAATGCTGTGTAACAAACCACTGCAAAATTCCAGCAGTGTAAAATGACACACATTTTTTTTTTTTTAAGCTCATGGGTTTGGCAGTCTTTGCTAGGTGTGGCTGGGTTTGTCTGTAAGCCGTGGGTTGGGCTCAGTTATGTAGTAGGTGTCTACGCATCCTAGGACCAGTAGCTATCTGGCTATCTGGAGTGCATGGTCGGAGAGCAAGAGAACTCAGACAAGCACAGGGCTCTTAGAATCTCCACTTAGGACCGGTGCAGTGTCAGTCCAACATGTCGGATGGTCAGGCCCCCAAATCCATGAGGTGGGGAGTATATGCCCCTCCTGGGGAAGCCACAGCAAGAGCGGTGGGGGAAGGAAGACATAGGAACAAAAGACAGTGTCTGCCATATCTTCCTCCTGAATAACAGCATAAAAACTTGGGGTATTTCCATTCTTATTACCTCCCTTCCAGATTACATGCTGTTGGTCAGTATTTTAGCTCCTTTTTTTTTTTTTTTTTTTGTAACTCCTAATTTAGAAATCATATCTCTAATATTTGTTTGCATTTAGTCATGTTTACAGTTTTTTTCTCACCATTCTTTCCTGTATTTCACTCCTCTTTGGCATCATTTTCCTACTTTGTAACTATAGTTTTGGAAGCATCCTTACTGAGGATCTGTTTACTGTATATTCCCTCGGTTGGTGTCTGAAATTTCATTATCTTGTCATTTTTCTTGAGAAGATAGTTTAGCTGAGTATATAATTATAGTTAACATTTCTTCCTCTTAGATATTATTCTAGTGTCTTCTGGCTCCTGTTGCAGTTAATAAATAAGGTATAAGTCTGTTGCTTTGTAAGTGATCTGTCTTTTGTTTCTGGTTGCTTTTAAGAACTCTTTTGTATTTGATGTTTCACAGTTTCACAATGATATCTCTCATTTTCTATTTTATTTATACTTTCTGAGATTTGCTGAACTTGAGTCTGTACATTAGTATCTTTCATCAATTCAGGAAAATTCTTTGCTATTCTCTTTTTACAGATTATTTCTCCCTCATTCTTAATGTTCTCTTTCTAAAACTCCAGTTAGATATACATATTAGGTGTTTTAATTTATTTTTCATGTCTGTAAATCTTCCATTATGTTTTTTTATCTTTGTTGGATTTGGGGTAATTTTAGATCTGTTTTCCGGTTCAGGGGCACCTGGCTGGCTTAGTTAGGAGACCATGTGACTCTTGATCTGTGGATTGTGAATTTGAGCCCAGTATAGAGATTCCAACAAAAATAAATAAACTTAAAAAAAAAAAAAGGTTATCAGATCTATCATCTGGTTCATTAATTCTCTGTTTAGCAAAACCTACTTTGCTGAACTTGTCTATTGAGGTTTAATTTTAGCTATCCTGTTTTTCACCTGATTCTTTTCCTAATCTGTTGCCTTCTTTTTTGCTCGTGTTTTCCATTTCCTATTGTATTTTGAAACATTACTGTCCTTTCCTTTTTAACTATTTGTGATTACTTATTTCTGTTGAATCTCGCTTATGCCTGTTTTTAAAAGTTTGAGCTAATTTTTACTGTAACTCTATCTGTGGAAATGCTTGTGAGACCTGGCTTAGGAGTGCTTTTTCCCAGAAAGAATTTGTGGTTGAGGACACTGTTAAACCAGGGTGACTTGATTTCTAGGCTTGAGATTTTTATGACATATAAGTGTATGGATTTGAACTTGAAACCTGTGTGCAGTTTGATTTTGGTTGCAGATTTACAGTGAATTCTCCCTTCCCCTTCCCCAAATACAAATAAACCTAGACTCAGGAGAAAATTCTCCTTCAGCCTCCTTTGGGGCGGATTTTTTTTTTTTTCATAGTTTATTCTTTTTATTGAAGATGTAGCTCTTCAGGGGCCAGGCTTTATATGCTTAACTGTAGTCTGACTTCCCATGTTGTACAGTGTGAAGCTTTGACTTTGTCTCATGCATGACTGTCAACACTGAAAGCCCTTCAGCATTGTCCAATAGAATTTTCTGTGATAGTGGAAACGTTACACATCTCTGCTAATACAGCAACCAGTAGCCACATTAGAAATGCCTGTAGTATGACAAAGGAATGGAATTTTAAATTTTACATGGTCTTAATGAATTTAAATTTCAAAAGCTATGTGTGGCTAGTGGCTACAGTATTGGACAGTGCAGCTTGGTTATGGGAGATTGTCAAATGCCTCTTAGGGCCATTGCTGGCAACCTAGCCTACTGACCATTCTCTTTTGTGCTCCTGTCCATTTTTTTGGTCTCTAAGGATTTCTCTTAGTTGCTTATGAGCTTTGCTATGCACTTAAAAGAATAAACCTTGTATTTTATAAAATATGTTGGATGTCATGTCGCAGGAGGGCTCCCAGTCCATTTGGACACGAGAATCTTGGACACAAATACCTGACAACTGTATTTTTAGTTGGAGAGGTACTTATCTTTTTTTTTTTTTTTTTTTTTAAAGATTTTATTTATTTGACAGACAGAGATCACAGGTAGACAGAGAGGCAGGCAGAAAGGAGGAAGCAGGCTTCCCGCTAGGCAGAGAGCCGGATATGGGGCTCAATCCCAGTACCCTGGGATCATGACCTGAGGAAGGCAGAGGCTTTAACCCACTAAGCCACCCAGGTGCCCTGACAGGTACTTATATCTTGAATGATAAAAATTGGAAAGTTCACAGTAGAGTAGTGGAAGTTCTTCAAATGGAAACTGACCATGAAGTTAAAAATTGTGAGGAAGAATTAAATAAATACTTCTTTGCTGTCCTTCTTATTCTACCAAAAATTTAAGGATGCTGAAAGATATAAGTGGAGCTGTGGCTAAAGTTTTTAAAGTCTTACGTATCATCTTTACCTTCTCGGTGTGGGTAAGTATTGTACTTATACAAGAGCACTTGGATGAAGTGGTGTATATATTTGATTTGGAATTATTTTGCAGATGGACTGAAAAAACAAATGAACTTGAGAGACTGTAGGGAGTGGTGGTGGCTAAGGGATAAGAAAGGACTTTGACATTCAGTGCTGAAAGTATTTGTTTCACTTCTGGCTCTAATAGGGCCTGTATTAGGTATGTAATAGGGGGGATTTGAAAAAAATCGAAATAATGAGTCCTAGCTATTTCTCAGGTAGACAGTCCAATACTTTAGAACTGTGTGGTTGGTTTTGATGTTTATTAATAAAAAATGCCAAATTTTTTTAAGTCTTTTTAAAAATTTATTTGTTAGAGAGGGAGAGAGAGGGAACTTGCATGCACAAGCAGAGAAGCAGGTTCCCTGCTGAGCAGAGAGCCAGGATGTGGGACTGATCCTAGGACCCTAGGATCATGACCTGAGCCAAAGGCAGACGCTTTAACCGACTGACCTACCCAGGCATCTCTAAAAAAACACCTAGATTCTTTGTAATAAATTTCTGTTATTTTAGGATTTGCTTTGTGCTTTTGGAGCCATAGGTACATTTGATTTTTTTTTATTTGTATTTTTTTATTGTGGTAAAATATACATAAGATTTAACATTTTAACCTTTTTTAAGTGCCCAGTTCAGTGGTATTAAGCACATTTACATTGATGTGCGACTATCACCATCCATTTCCAGAACTTTTCTCATCTTTCCAAACTGAAATTCTGTCCCCAGTAAACATCAACTCCCATTTTCCCCACTCCCAGCTTCTGGCAGCCACCATTGTACTTTCTGTCCCTGAATTTGACTTTTTGAGGTGCCTCATATAAGCAGAATAATAGGATGTTTGTCTTACATATGAATGGCTTATTTCACTTAGCATAATTGTTCTCAAGATTAAATTGGATTTTCTAAAATTATACTTTGTGATGAGAGGAAAGAATGGAGATTCCATCAGCCTGTAGTGGACATTGACATTCTTGTGTATTTCTTTCAGTAGAAGTTAGTAAACAATAAAATAAGTTATTGTTAGTTTGGTCTCCTGAAAGAATATTATTAGAAACAATAGAACGTGATACCATATGTTGTGGTTAATAATTCTGTTCAATTTAAGTTTTAACATAATTAACATAGGGACTGCTGAGCTAGTTTTAGAATAGATTATCTGGTGTTATAAAAAGCAGAAGTCCTTTCAGATCCTTTGAGAGGTTTTAACTGTCTAAAAGTGTCAGAAATAATTTTTAGGTCATGTAGTGCCTGCAATAAAGAAAAGGATTTGGTGGAGTTTGCTTTACTTTTAAGTAGACCCTGAGTTCCCTGTCAGGATGGGTTGGGTATCCTTAGGTCGGCTCGCCATTCATGTCTATCAAGTTTTGTCAGAAAAGTTAGAGGAGTCACTTGAAAGAATCAGGATTAGGTTAGCATGATTATAAATTCTCATGCTGAGAATGAACAGCTTGGCACAAGTTCCTAGAAAATGAGTTTAAAGGCCAGATTTTATGGAAATACACCAATATACCTTTTATGCGAAGCTGTGGAATTAAGACAAATTACTTTTTTTTCCCCCTCTTGGATGGTGTGGAAAACAAAGTTAGATTTTTTTTTTATTTTTTGTATGTCCAGTGGGAGGGGATAGCATTTAGAGAAGGAGAAAGAGAATGCGCACATTTGATGCCTTGTTCTTCTGAACTGCCTTGTTGCTTCAAGAGTTCCCAGACTACCTGCTTGAGAGTAGATACGAAGACCTACATTTCAAAGCTGTGATTAGGGTAAAGAATCTTGAACCAGTGTATTCAGTTATAAGTAATTTCAAAGTATATTTCTAAATAAGAACTACCCCATGACATTGCGCAGTAATTCCAATACATGCATTGTTGCAGATTTGTAAAGTATATTCATCACTTTAAATGGTAAGGTTATCAATGCACTGTTGATGAGTTTTATTATCCTGGCATTTTTGAAGTTACTAATTTCAGTGCTAAGAAAATTCTCGATATCTTAAGAACTTCAAGTCTTGAATACGTATTTGTTCAGCATTTTATGATTATGGGTAGGAGGGGTGCACTACTTAGTGCGTTGTGCTTTGATGTTGCCCTTTAGGAATTTTAAATTTAAGATCGAAAACTTCAATATAAACAGGAAAAAAAGTCCCCAGCTAAAGAGACTCTTAGAGAGGAAGGGAACTCCTGGATCATCTGCAAACATTAATCTCCTTTGTGTATCTGTGACGTGGGATTGCCTTCCCATGTCGTCATCATTCAGCATGCTCCGGGGGTCAGCATGTCTGACCTCATAGTGCCCTGGGAGGGAGAACAGGTCTGATGGACTCCGTGAAGCGCCATCAAGAGAGTGTATTTATAGTGAGAAGCTTACATCCTGTATTCTAAAACTAACATGTAGATTATATGTTGTTTTAGATTTTCCATACAACTTCTCATTTCCTTTGGGATAAGTGGGTTATCTGGAAATGAAAATCATAGTATTTACTGCATAGATAAAGAAGAAAGCGTGTGGGGTGGGGGTCAGGTGATTACGCAGCAGCTCCATGATTATATGCCATTGCTAATTACAGTCTGCAAGTCATGCTGCGCATACAGATTTACATTTTGTAAATTTGTATTTCTCATGTATGTTACATGACACGAGTAAAGAAGTATATAGATGGGACAAGCATTATTTCTTCAAAAAATGTTACTCGAACTTTAATCGATTTCAGAATCAGAGGTCCTTAGTACTATGCTATTCTCTTAATCGATTTAGAAGATAATCGTCACTTCTTGTAGTTGCAAAAAGTAGTTTATCAGTTAGTGAAGAAAGCACAGTGCAAATTTTGTACCGAATTTTAATTTATCTGTGGAATCTTATTATTAGATCTGGGGAGGCACTTGTCATCCATGGATACGTTGAAATACAGCATTAGTCTTTATGCCTCATTTTCTTTAGTATGTTAATGAAGTAAGGAACATATAGTTCGTATTTATACTAATACAGGGTGATGCTTTATCTTACCTTGAAGTGAAAAGAACCAAATATGAAATGTTTTATGTAGTATTTTTGAAGTGTATTTTAAGAATACTTATAGAAAATCCCGTGAAAGAAAACGTGCCCGACATAGTTGCATAGATGTAATGGCGTTGTGTGGTGAGAGAATTTTTCTCTTTTGCTGCTGTTTCCAGTTTTTTAAAACAATGAAACCATATTTTATAATGAGGAAAATGCCATTAGAGAAGGCTTATAGGAATAACTTTGGTCATTTTATTTTGATAGTTTATATGAATTATTTATGTGTAATCAAAATAAATCTAGCAGCTGTGATGTGCTATATCTACCCTAGATGGAGTGCTTCCTTTTTAGGACTCACTTATCTGGGAAAGGCGGAAGGAATAAGATTTTAGTAAGTGAAGACCAAGGACACCTGTTAATAAGTTTCTGTGATAATTACTTTAGACACACTATTTGCTTTTGAGATAACTTCTTACAAAGGAAAAGATGAATATTAAAGATTGGTCTTTTTTTAATATTTAGATGACACCAGAGGGTTCTTTTAGAAATAGAAAATTGTCAAAATGATTATTTTCATTTCCTTTTAGAAGATTTTATTTTAAACACTGACCTTTAGAAAAGATGATTTCTTTCTCTTTGTTTTCTGACCAGGACATGCATTCTTCTGAGAAGCTTTGGGCAGCAGATTCTGGTTTACTCTCCGATCGGGACAGCCTACAGGGACATTTCCAGTCATGAGTAAGTGTCCATCTTTATTTAATTTCAGGGGCCTCAGGAGCATTTGTGGAGTACTCAGAAGAAAAAGTTTGTTATGGGACAGACTGGAATTATGTCACTTCAACGGAGATTGGATAATCTGGTTCAGCCCAGTTGTGCACCTGCCTCTATTAGAACAAGGAGATCCATTCTGATGTTTCATTTATTTGGAGAAGTTAGATGTACTGAGGAAATCTGTGTCGTTAGTTTCTTGGCTGATTTAGTTCTGTTCCCCAAAGTATTCTGTTGACCAGTCATTGGAAAGGGACTTGTTAGAAATATGAAGAGGGAAACAGACTCATAAATATAGAGGACAAGCTAGTGGTTGCCAGAGGAGAAGTGGGTGGGGGAAAAAGAAAGAAATATGAAGAGGGAAAATTTAAATTTAAATTGACCTAATTAGCAGAGGTTTAATTGTGTGAAGCTTAATCATTGGATAACATGGGTCAGTATTATATATTTAAGCAAAAAAAAAAAAAAAAAGATGTCTTTGATAATGTCTTTGGTGGAATGAGAACCAAGTATATCCTAAAAGACTTCTCAAATTTGATACAGATTTTTTGTTCTCAGTTGTAAGGGGATTGTTCTATATGTAATATTTTCTGCCATTCCAATCCCCTTTTTCCATGAAGAGGAGAGCTGGATTTTACTCTTTTGTATTAACAGTTTACTTTTAGAGAGTGAGGAAAAAATTAAGATTTTTACCCTAACTGTGATCATATGATAGTTTTGATGTACTTTTAAAAAAGTACAGAGTTTCTGATTATGAGAACTTCGGAATAGAGTGAGCATTTCCTACTGGGGAATATAATGTTGGAGAGTTCAAAAATTTTCACATGTAATTCATAATGATTATATTTATCTTAATACGGATAGTTATTCTTAACATCAATTGAAATAATTAAGCTGTTTTTGATAAATGAAAATGAGGCTGTTGTTATTGTGAAATATTTGAGTGCTTTCTTCTAAGAATAATATTGCAAGAGGTGAGCTCTGATTTTTGAGACTTGTGGGCTTCTTTGTCAGTGGTGTGCTTTGAATAAACCAGGATAGTTGCTAGATGAGTTTAAATACAGATTAGAGGAGAAGCAGCTTTTGATATTTCCGCTCCATTCATACGAAATTTTGTCAGAACGTTTGTCTACCGAAGAGTGTCAGCTCATAGTAAAGATGGAAATAGGAGTTTATGAAAACTAAGAAATGTCAGGCATTTTAACTTAAGAATGCTCACTGCATTTTGGGAAATTTTCATTTTACTTAGTAATCTTAGAGTTTGGTTAGCATCACCATTACAGAGTTCTTTGAGGCCAGGTACGCTCTTTCTTTCATTTTTGAATCTCAGAGTCTAACGTACGCCGCTGCCCCTGAAAATTCAGAGCCCTGTGTGGACAGAGGCAGAGGTGAGGGATAGCTCATTAGGTGACTAATAATAAATTATCTGAACCTCGTACAAGTTTTTACTTGTAAACACAATGGCTGTATTTCATTTGTAAGATTTTTGTCTTTTTTAATATCCATTAGTTCTTTTCTCGTTTCTCCTTGTTTTTACTTACAAAATTTGGTTCTTTTGTTAGTCTTTTATCTCTTTGTGGATCTTTATGTGCTTATTTTGAAGTCTTTTTCAGATCACTTGATTATTTTTTGTTTTGTCTCCAGTGAATTTATATTGTGGTTGTTGGAGTTTTCATCATGTTCTGCAATTTTGCCGGCTCATTCTCATGAAAATTCCTTCTCTTTCTCCTATGTCTTTGTCTTTTTGTGATTTTCCCTGCTGGTCTGGCAGCTTTGCAGTTGTCTCTGCCTGCCTTTGGAGCTCCCAGATCAGAATCAGGTCTTGTGTTAGTGGATCAGAGCACCAGCCCCGTGGTGATGTTGGTGATAGCACAGATTCTCTCACCGAGTCGGCTGGCGTTAGGTCAGCAGCTTCCTCAGCATGGCTTCAGCACGCTTAGGAAAAGTCTTCTTCAGTCCAGTTTTGTAATCCAGGACGAGTGCCACCCCTGCCCCTGGTTTTAGGCAAGGAGCCTGGTTACTGACCCTGCTTCACACAGGACTCCTTTATGTACAGTTACCCCGTGGGATTTACTTCCTGCTGCCTTTTCCTGCTTTGGGGCCTCACACTTGGTGTTCCTGTTAGATTTCTGATCGAGAGATGTTGAACATGTTTAGGGGCATAAGTGGGTCATTTTAGTGACTTGTTTTTTATGTTTTATCAGGTTACTTCTCTGTTTGTTGTGAAGACAGGAGAGTCATAAAGAATGAACATGTCATTGGAAGTTTATGACGCTAAAGTTCAGACTTCTTACTTTGCACTGAAGATTAAAAAAACTCCAGCCAGTTTCTGCTTAGTTCCCTAGCTCCTAGGGTTCCTCTTTGTTATCCTTGCGTCACGTTTCCTTGCTAGTCTAGCCCCATCATGCTTCCTCCCTGTAGCACCCTGTTTGCCTCACTCTAGTTCCTGTCCTACTCTTTAAAATCACACGGTTGTTCATTCTTATTTTCATGTAATGTAAGATTCTTGAGGGCAAAGATTTTTATTACTAGTGCAAAACACTTTTCCTGGCACTTAATAGGTGCTCAATAAGTAACGCATGGCTTTGGGTGTTCCCAAGTAACATCCTTTAGAACGGGGTAGCTATTCCATGTGTTACTATCTTTAGGTGAAACTTAAGCTGATCCCATGTGAAAGGAGATTGAGGGAAGGGGTGAGGGGAGAGTGTGTGTGTGTGTGCTTGTGTGTGTGGAGTGTGGCATAGGATAGAGTGTTGTGAGGAAGTGGGACAGTGTGAGAAAGGCATGAAGGCATAACTATGCGTGGTTGAGCATTTGGGAGCATAGTGATGAGGAATGACGTAGAGACAGGGAGAGAGAAAGCTGGAGGAGGTGCAGTCAGGGTCTGGGGCAGGGATGTTCTAGAACTTCGCACTTCACCCTGCAGGGCTTAAGGAGCTGTTAAAGGATTTTAGTTTGGGAGCAAATGAAGATTTTGTTATGGAAAAATTACTCTGACAGACATTTTTGTTAGATACAAGTTAAAAAGATTGGTTATAGGCCATATTTGCCTTCTAGCTTTTTTCTTAGTTTTCAGCCCATTTTAGGCTTTCTTTGAAGTAGGCTGTGAGTTTCTTATTCTTGCCAACGTGATGGCTTTCTCTACTGACAGAAGTCATTCTTGAGTAGACCACTGTGACCATAGGGTTACAGTGTCTATGTTAAGATGTAGTTTTTAGGGGGTTGTAAGTTTTCAAAAAGGTGGAAACTGAATATACCAGAGTTTCGGGTTTTGAAAAAAAAAATAGCGAAGAATCATAGTACAGGTTAAAAAAATAGGAAGATACATCTTTGAAGTCTAGATAGGATTTCCAAACCTGGATCTGGGTGAGAATGATGGGTAACTAAAGTTTTTTTTTGTTTGTTTGTTTTCTTCAGTATTTCTTTAGAGATTAAAAGAAAGGTTGATACTTGTTATGTCTGGGTGGGTTTTTCTCAGAAGCAGTTCCTAGCCCTTTCCGTGTCACGAGCTGCATGGTGGAAGTTGTCCTGCATGCGAGTAAGCTGATGGAGCTGTGCGGGGCTCTGAGGCAATGGGCTCTGTCCCCTCAGACCAGGCTACTGCTTGTGCCCAACTGTCCTGTAAGCGGCAGGGATCCCTTCTCTGCACACCTGGGCACCCTGGGCACACCTGGGCACACCTGGGCACCCTGGTTGGGATGCCCCAGCTAAACCCTAGAGAACTGCTTAAATGTTTTAAATGTTTTTCAGCTTTTGCTCTAGATTTTTATATATTCTGCCCTATTCTGAGGCTAGATATTTATCTGGTGGAAAATGTATTATGTGGTGTGCTATGAGTTGTGCATTTCATTGTGGATTGTTGACTATTACAATCCACAAAAAGCCTTTTGATTTTTAGTGCTTAAATTTTTTTTGTTTTTCTGTATTTACATATGTTACAATGTTAAACACTTGTCAAGGTTTTTTTTTCAAAATTTTGTTTTATTAGGTGGTACCTAAGAGGAAGTATTTATCTGAAAGTTGTTATATTTAAACTGGGCTATAATTTGAAATGGACCTCTTAGATCTTTAATGGAGATTATAACAACAAGAGTTGTTAAACAGCATTGCACAACAGTTTCCAGATGATTATTTTGGTAGAACGAGTTAAACAAAAGCCAAAAAAGCACCAAAACCCAAAAATGATTATTTAGGGTACTATTTAATTTTATTTTAACATCTTTTAACTTGAAAAAATAAAGTTTATCTGCTCTACTATTTGTAAATTTTATCTTATATATTGTATTTTATTTTCTTCAGGAAACTTTGGCTCTGTAAGTAATAATGACATATTTTCTAAGAGAGGACTTCTGTGTCAAGTTTCTTCTGACTTGGCAATCCAGGAGTGAATCTTGCACTGGAGTGTTTGATCCGCCCTTTGGCCTAAATAAAGGAGTGAGTTTTTTGAGGTCACTTCTGAATATGAAATATTTCTCATTTAAGTGAGGAAAAAGTAATGGCAGTGAATAATTTGGGGTGTAATCTATTTGTGGCTTTCTAATAGAATAGGAACAAATACCTTCATTCTGCGGAGCAGTACACTGAAAGTTCATGCTGAAGTAAGAACAATTTAATATTTGTTAGAACAGATAATGTTATAAATAAGTGATAGATTACTAAGTCCCTCAGTGGTGGCATAAGGATTCTTCTGAGTCTTACTAATGCAACGAGTAATATAAGGCTTTCCCTAAGTACTGGCTAAAATTTCTGTGTAGGATAATTATGTGGATATATATCTTGTTTTATGGAAGAGCTGTGTACCTTAGAAGTTGGGTAGAGGTTAAAGAAAAGAAAACTTACGTTGAATTGTGTTTTGAATACTGGGGTATTTGCATTTAACAGACTCTTGAAAGAAATCCCTTTGTAAAGTATATGTATCTATTTGTTATATTACGACATTTATGTTTGATAAGTTTGGATTTTGGAAGATAAAATTTTAAATGTTAACTAAAGTGAATATATACTTGACCCTTGAATAACACAGGTTTGAACAGTGCCGGTCCCCTTGTATCGTGGAAGTTTTGGACGAGTGCGATATAGGACTGTATGGTGACAGATGGTAGGTAGGCCTGTGGAGAGCATAGCACACGGAGTTAGAGCTGTCTGACCCCTGTATGGTACACTTGAGACTAATGTAACAGTGTGTGGCGACTCTACTTAAAGAAATACAGCGCTGTACTCTAAATGTCTTTTCCTCCTGATTTTCATAATAGTTTCATCTCTCTAGCCTACTTCATTGTAGGAATACAGCATGTGGGACCTCTGAGGAAGTATATGTTAATCAATTCTGTATTTGTAAGGCTTCTCCTCTAGAGTACTTAACTATTAGTAGTTAAGTTTTGGGGGACTCAGAAGTTAAAGGCAGATTTTCAAACTGTGTCAGGGCTCGGTGCCCTTAACTCCCGCCTTGTTCAAGGGTCAAGTGTATAATCAGAATTTTCATGGGGGGGTGGGGATTTGGGAGTATACAGAGACTTTCCGGTTGTCATAGTTATGGGGAGACCTGCTGGCATTTAGTGGGCAGGGCCAGGTACAGTGTATACCAGTCTGTGTTGAGAAACAGCCTGTGTCTAAGCCATCAGAGCTGTGGCGTGGTTCACTGCAGGTGCGGTGGTGAAGAATGCCAACAAAAATTGCTTCTCAGATAATTTATTTGATCACTTTCTTAGTTTAAGGCACTTCACTATGTTAGTACTGACCATTGAAAATCAAATATACTTTTTTTTTTAAAGATTTTATTTATTTATTTGTCAGAGAGGGAGAGAGAGAGCGAGCGAGCACAGGCAGACAGAGTGGCAGGCAGAGGCAGAGGGAGAAGCAGGCTCCCTGCCAAGCAAGGAGCCTGATGTGGGACTCGATCCCAGGACACTGGGATCATGACCTGAGCCGAAGGCAGCGGCTTAACCAACTGAGCCACCCAGGCGTCCTGAAAATGAAATATACTTTACTTTTAGTTAATTTATCATCTTTTTGACCACTTGCAAAAAAGTGAGTAATTCTTAGTTTGATAACTGTGGGAAATTTAACATGAATTTAATGTAGTATTTCTTATAGAGTATATTCAGTTATAGCACTCAAATATAAGTATAGTATTAAGTTTTTTTTGTGAGATGATTTGGATCATCTTGTATCTTCTTGTTTTGATATATTTTCAAACTTGTAACAAGAAAAGTTGTAAAATTTTAGAACCCAAATTCTTCATATATCTTTTATCCAGTTTACTGTTTGTTCACACTTTGTCCATTTAATTCTTTTTTTTTTTTTTTTTTAAAGGTTTTACTTATTTGACAGAGAGAAATCACAAGTAAGCAGAGAGGCAGGCAGAGAGAGAGGAGGAAGCAGGCTCCCTGCCAAGCAGAGAGCCCAATGTGGGACTCAATCCCAGGACCCTAAGATCGTGACCTGAGCCAAAGGCAGAGGCTTAATACACTGAGCCACCCAGGTGCTCTATGTCCATTTCTTTCCTGGTCTCCCTTTTTCTTCCTCTCTGTGTCACACACACACACACACATTTATATATATATAAAATAAATTGGTTTGTAGTTAAACAGAACATTTTCTATGAAAATCTAGTTTTCTTTTTATCAGAAGTCATTTAAATTTGTAGCATAAATGTCACTTAGTGTACTATTACAATATAATCTCAGTAAAGCTTCTAAATTACTTTTCCTAGCTAAATCTTAAAATTTCAAACCATTACCTGCTATTGTTGTTTAAAAATGACATTATTTACATAGGTTTTGTAAGTCTATCATTAACATTTTTGTTTTAAGCTACAATATATTGCATAATATAGATAAACTTGGTATCTAAATTAACTTTAATTAAAATTCTTTAGTATAACACAAACTAGTGCGCTCCAGCCTCTTTATAATAGTTTTAAGATACTCTGTTCTTTTTTTTTTTTTTTTTTTTTGACAGAGACATAGTGATAGAGGGAACACAAGCAGAGGGAGCAGGAGAGGGAGAGAAGCAGGCTTCCCTCGGAGTAGGGAGCCCAGTGCGGGGCCCAGTCCCAGGACTCTGGGATCATGCCCTGAGCCGAAGGCAGATGCTTAACAACTGAGCCACTCAGGCACCCCAAGATACTCTGTTCTTAAGAGAAATTCTTTAAAATCCCATTTTGAGAGAGTAAGTTTTCCAGTAACAGCCTTCTTTAAGGGTCCCAGAGGCCTGGATTGGCTTTGCTGTTAACTAGCCATGTTATGTGTGGCCATTGGCTTGACCTCTTTAATGTGCCTCCACGATCCGCCCCACCCCCCCACACCTCCTGCTGCACCCTTACCCATTTCCTTGTTTTAAATATGGGGACTGGCCTACATTGTCTGGAAGTCTTCTAGTTCTAAAATTTATGATAATATCAGTGAGAAAATTTTCATTTCCAATTTTGCTTGGTAGGAACACAGCTATTGAATGAAACGAGAAATGCCTCTATTAGGCTAAATTAAGAAAACTTAAACATGCAGTTTTCAGGGTTTGGGGGCCTACATCTCTTGTTCCTTATTGTCCTGGTTACTTTCAAGGCACCTTGTTCCAGCTGTAGGCTGTTCTTCCTGCTTATTTTCTAGGCAAGTAGAGATGGAGCAGAATATTTATTTAAAATTAATACCCTTAAATATTCATCTTGTTATCTCTTTCATTAATTTCAGAAAATATTTTGATTTATACGGCTTATACTTGAATTGTGTTATTAGAACTGATGTACTGGCTTAAAATTTTCTATTTCTCTTTTACATTAACTTCTCTAAAAATGAATTTCTGTATGAAAATATTATGTAATGACTTTTGGTATCTCTCATTTCTCGAAAGACATAGTGGAAAGCACAACTTAGTAAGTGATTTTTTTTTTTTTTTTTGTACAGTTGTTTATACAAATCCAACAAAGGTAAAACCACATAAGGGAAGGTCTAGGGAAACATCACCTTACAACAATGGCACCGAGGAAGGCATAACTTTACATTAGGAAATCGCTGTGTTACAAACCTTAAACGAGAACTCAACTCACTTCAAAGGAGAGGAAAAAGGAAAAGAAAGGCTGTGTTGGATCATTTCTTCTACTTCTTGACTCACTGTATAAATTAGATCTGTGTAGAGGACAAGAGCTTATGCTGGTGCAGAACTCTCCTGAGTGCAAAAGGCTGAAGTCTGAATTGAAAAATTTTGAGACATAAGTGAATTTTATGCAGAGGAAACTTGGCAAAGTGTCTTACTTCAACTATAACATAAGTAAGTGATACGTATTATATGGTCTGGCTAATGAATCTACATATATTAATATTCAGTGGTGTTTTTTTTTTTAATAGAATCTGGACAGCTATATATTACACTTTTTTGCCTTAAACATAAGTAGATATTTTCTGGTAAGGGTATTTGAACCTGTCAGTTTGTATGATGGATGTCATTATATAAGTTTTTCCTCCTTTCCCAGAAGTGTGGAATTGATATTTCCAAGCCTGTATCTTTCTCCCTCAAAACTCATCTAAAATAGTGTTTTGATATTATGTTCTTTTTTTCTTTTTTGGAGATGGACAAGATGACTATGAAAGTAATTCTTTCTAGCTTCTCATTAAAGCTGTTGGTTAGAAGGGTCAGGAATAGAGTGAAAACATCTTTCCTATTCTTCCCCTAGCCCAGTCTCCCTCTCCTACTTTGAGCACTGAGTCATAGGTTAGTTACTAAATTCCTGTTCAGAGATAGTGGTCGTGTGTAGGCAGTTGATTGTAGAGTGCTATTTTTTGCCCTGAATTCAGAAGCTGACTTCTGCTCGCATTGCCTAGGTACCCTGGAGTCGAACTAGTTTTCTTTCCCACTCACACGTTTGGAGCATTCAGGTGTTCAACTTTAAACAGTGAAACATGGAAAGATTTCAGTAAGACACTGATGTACACTCATATTTCATTTGTATTAAATTGTAGAGCATTTGGGGTCACAGTGTCTTAAAAAATACAGTTGCCTATTGAAGATTCTAGAAGAATGGGATAGAAATGGAAGTTATAGGACATGATAGTAAGGGTTTTGACAATCAGTCTCCAGCAAAGTACTGTGTTTGCTGTCTTCACTGGTTAACCTTGTTACGTTCTAATGCAAAGTGAAGTAGAATATGGTTGATTGATTCTAATCTAAAAGAAATTTGAGAATGCACACATGTACACACACTTTAAGTTTTTATATAAATTCACAGTAGTTGGTCTTGTGTATTTTCTTTAGATAATAACTTTTTGTCATTTTCTTTATGTATTGTGTAGATCTAATGAGGTGGGATGTGCTCTGGATTAGGAAAGGAGGGGCTGGGTCTTACCAGTGTTGGAAGAACATTGCAAACTTGTTTACTCATGACAACTTTGGTACCAGAGAATTTGAATTTGATTTTCAAACCAGCTTGAATTTGTTGTTTTAACTGTATCAACATAACTTTATATGCCAAATGATTTATACTATTAAAATGTGATCACTAAAATGTATTTTATTGGCATGCTTTGTTATAAAAAATGTTGTTTCTGATGGTAGAAATAACCTAGATGCTATTTAATTTATTTTTTTTATTTCTTTTCAGCGTAACAGAATTCATAGTTTTTACACCACACCCAGTGCTCCATGCAATGCGTGCCCTCCACAATACCCACCACCTGGCTCCCCCAACCTCCCACCCCCTGCCCCTTCAAAACCCTCAGGTTATTTTTCAGAGTCCATAGTCTCTCATGGTTCATCTCCCCCCCAATTTCCCTCAACTTCCTTCTCCTCTCCATCTCCCCATGTCCTCCGTGTTATTTGTTATGCTCCCTAGATGCTATTTAAAAGAAGGTTTCTTTACTGCTAAGTAAGGGAAAGTTTTCCTTGTCACAGAGTCTCCTGAGGAAAGATGCTTCTCCATTGTCATGGTCTTGGTCTAGGTTACCTCGTATAGAGTCAGTAGGGCTATTTTGATTTTCTTGTTTTTACCCAAATCAGCTTTAGACCTTTTATGGGGACTTTGTACTTACATGTACCTATAGGTGTATGTACTGATACATATGGGGAACATTGCCCAGGACAGGAGAATCACCCCACTCCAACTTTTTAGGTACCCAAACTGACTGTTAAGAGGAACTTGGGTCTCAAATAATTTCTTAGTAGAGGTTACTTAGTAGAAGTAACTTAGTTAAAAAAATTACTTTAAAATGTTTGATATGTGGGGCGCTTGGGTGGCTTGGTGGGTTGAGCCTCTGCCTTTGGCTTGGGTCATGGTCTCGGGGTCCTGGGATTGAGCCCCTCATTGGGCTCTCTGCTCGGCGGGGAGCCTGCTTCCCACCCCCTCCGCCTGCCTCTCTGCCTACTTATGATCTCTGTCTGTCAAATTTAAAAAAAAAATCTTTCAAAAATAATAAAATAAAATGTTTGATTTGTATTACAGAGGTGAAGTCATTATTGTCTTTCTCCCTGAAGTGTGCTGTAAAAATTGTTAGCCATCAGAGGTTTTCATGTAACTGTAGAGATGTGCTTTTCTAACTCAGTGCTGAACTGCATTCTGATGGAAAATGACAATGTTGAGATCTGCAAAGTTTTCCTTCTTATTTCTTCCTTTGATTAGTGTGTGTCTCTTTTTAGCATGTGAAATTCTGCCTCTCCTTCCCAACCAGTGCAGCTTAATTTTTTTTAACAGGATCAATTCTTTATTTTTTTGTATTTCTGAAAATATATAAAAAATACATATCACTTATTTTGTAACTATTTGAAGTAGGTTGTATATATCACACTCCTCTACCCATTTCTCCTTCAGTGTGTAGCTTTGAAGAACAAGGACATTCTTTTTCGTAACCATAGTAAAAGGACTACATAGGTGAATTATGTTTATCTAGTCTACAGTCCTGTTGTTGTTCATTTTCCCAACAGTGTCCTGGAGAGCAGATTTGCTGCCAGTGCAGGGCCCATCTGGGTGTTACCCACCAGCTTCATTCCCTTGTCGGCCCTCTGTAGTCTCCTTGAACCTGGGACACTCCCTCAGGAATTCTTAATCTTTCACAATACTGGTGTTTAGAGTAGCCCTCGGGTGAGGGTTGCCTGGGGGTCCCTCTAATGAATGGGATCTGTCCCAACGTGTGTGAGACGGTTTGGAGGCATTCCTTCAGGAAGCTTGTCTGAAAGAGAAAGGAAGACTGCATGGTAATCTCTCCACTTTTTTCCATTTAGCTCTTTAACAGAAAAATTTCCCATTTCTTCCTTGGTTGAAATAGGATTCATAATGTTGCATAAGAATGGGATTTATTATCTGCTTTACTCGTTTGTTTTGCTTTTATTATGAAGGCTTGAGAAAAAAGGTGGTGAGATATTTTCTAGAATATGAGAATGACCCAGAAAGGGGACAACATTCAACTTTTATTGAGAGAAGTTTCTTTCTGCACAATTGCCATTTTGAATTATGTTGACAAAATCTCAAGATGCTGTCGAACAAATATTTTGAAGGTAAAAGGTATAACAATATTGAATTTGCTTTGTAGCAGTAAACAGCGGAAGCTTTTTATCACTTGAGATTGCTTCACTAAGGACTAGCTTTTCTTATAACCTGGTGCCTCTTTGTCTTTGTCCTAATAAATTTTCCTCAGCTAAAAATAGAATAAGTGAACATATCAAGACTGATTCTCATTAGGTTTTAGAGATTTATGGGTTATATTAGATTTTAATGTGAAATGTCAGGATACTTACCATCTATAGTTACGACTCCTAAAAGTTTAATAATTGCAGGGTGTAGTGAAAGCTGGAAAATTAGTTTGGAATATTGCAGAGTATAAGAGATTTAAATCTTGCTTTTTTGACAACTTGGAGGCACATGATGCTGTAAATTGATTTCTTAAAATAAGAGTCATGGTGTTTAAATCTGATTTTTAAGACAAATTTTAAGGAAGAGAATATATGATTTTGAATAAATAATATTTTTTAGTATTAACAGATACTAATGAGTGTCTCCAGGTATACTGCTGCTGGGTTGGTCTTTGAGGATATAGATGAGAACAAGACGAACGTGGTTGGTGGCCTCTAGAGCACAGAACTTGTGGGGAAGACGAGTAATGCACAAGTAGCATGGTATGATTAATATGAAAAGGGGAATGCAGGAATCTGGGGGTGCAAGGGAACCTATCTGCAGGAAGGGCAGGAAGACCACTGTTAGGAAATCATTCCAGCTGAGGTCTGGCTAAGTGAAGAGGAGGAGGGAGAGATTTTGTTTTGTCTTTTTTTTTTAGGATTTGTGTATTTATTTATTTATTTATTTATTTGAGAGAAAGAGCATGGTCCTGCATGCGATGGGGGAGGGGCAGAGGGAGAGACTCTTTGAAGCTGACTCTGAACTGAGCACAGAGCCCCATGTGGGGCTTGATCTGGAACTCAGTTTCAGGGCCTATGAGATCTTGACCTGAGCTGAAACTATGAGTCCATGCTCATCCAACTGAGCCACCCAGGTGCCCTGGGAGAGGGTTCTCATAGGGGAACAGCGTGTGGGAAGACCTGGAGTTGAGACATCGAGATTAAATGTAAGAAATGAAGGAGAATTTAGTATTGGCAGAATTAAGTAGTGGGAGGAGATTAAGTTTGTAATTTTAGTTTAGATAAACACCACAATGTTGCCTCCATTTTATATTTTATTTCACCTGATGTCACCGAAACTGATCTGTTTCCTTCATCTTTACAGTCCCCTTTTCCTGTTGTTTTTAAAGTATAATCACAACAATAAAGTAAATGCATTTTGGAGATAGGGAGAAAAAGAAATTGTAACCCCCTTACATTCAAGCAGCCTTTTGCTTTTTTGCATATGACCCTGAGGTCTTATCCAGATAATATGTGTGTGTGTGTGCATGTGTATTTTTAAGATTTATTTATTTTTTAGGAAGAGAGTGGAGGGGGGGCAGAGGTAAAGAATCCTCAAGCAGACCCCCCGCTGAGCATGGACCCTGAAATGGGGCTGGATCTCATGTCCTCGAGATCATGGCCTGAGCGAAACCAAGAGTCAGATGCTCAACTGACGGAGCCACCCAGGGGCCCCCAATACTATATATTTTTATATAATTGGATTCATAATATATATATAATTTTATATTTGGATTTCTAACACTGAGTTGTGTTTAGAGTTCTCCTATTTCTATAATTGTTTTTCATTATTCAAATTTCTAATTATCATATTCCTTAAACATAATGATGCATGGTAACTTTCTTAACTGTTTCCCTATTGTTTGGTTATTTAGGATGCTTCAGTTTTGTTTTGTTTTTTAAGATTTTATTTATTTATTTCACAGACAGAGATCACAAGCAGGCAGAGAGGCAGGCAGAGAGAGAGAGGGGGAAGCAGGCTCCCTGCTGGGCAGAGAGCCCGATGTGGGGCTCGATCCCAGGACCCTGAGATCATGACCTGAGCCAAAGGTGGAGGCTTTAACCCACTGAGCCACCCAGGTGCCCCAGGATGCTTCAGTTTTAATGTTTGCACAATGAGTATCACTGGTGAATTTGCCCCTTTTCTTAATAAGACAAACTAGAGCGAATTCCTTAGGCTAGATTTACAGTACTGACGTGTTTTTGCCTCTGTCTGCCTGTCTCTCTTAAAAGACTGTGCTAATTTACAGTTACTGTGGTAATTGGTATCCAAGGATATATTTCACTATGACTAGTTTAGTAGGCTCAAAATAGCATTAAAAGTTGCTTTTGATTGCATATATTTGATTTTTAGACAGGATAACTTTTTTGTCTGAACTGTAAAATACATATAACATAAAATTTACCATCCTAACTGTTTTTAAGTGTACAGTTCAGTAGTGTTAAGTATATTTATATCATTGTGTGGCCAGTCTCCAGAACTCTTTTTATCGTGAAAACCTGACACTCTGTGCTTATTAAAGAACTTATTAAGCAACTTCCCATTTCCGTTCTTCATCCCTTGGCACCCGCCATTCATCCTACTTTCTGTCTCCATGAATTTGATTACTGTAGATACCTCGTGTAAATGGGATCAGACAGTATTTGTCCTTCTGCGACTGTCTCATTTCATTCAGTGTAATGTCTTCATACTTCACCCATGTTGTAGCAGGCACCAGAATTTCCTTCCTTTTAAAGACTGAATAACTATTTCATTGTTTGGATTACTCCATTTTGGTAATGGACAAGTTGGTCTGCTTCCATCTTTTGGCTATTGCGAGCAATGCTATGAGCATAGGTGTACAAATGTCTCTTTGAGGCTTACCTTTCTTTTGAGTATATACCCAGTTCTTTTGAGTGTATACCCAGAAGTGGAATTGCTGGATCATATGGTAATTCTGTGTTTAATGTTTTGAGGAACTGCATACGGTTTTCCGTAGCGGCTGTGCCATTTGACGTTGCACAAGCGTTCCAGTTTCTCCACATCCTGGCCAACTCTGTTGTTTTCTGTTTTTTTGATAGCCGCCATCCTAATGGATGTTGAGGTGCTATCTCATTCTTAGGATAACTTTTTTCATGTGTTCACTGTTTACATTTTTTCTCGTATCATATCCTTTTAAAATAGACCTTTCTCCCAAAATGCTTATTGAAAAATCAGATTTTTAACTCTGGATGATGCTTTTGTATCTCCAAAAATTTATTATGAAGCAATTTAGTTTTTTAATATGTGCATTGGAACTTTTTTTCTTTGGGGACATGGGTCATTTTGTGATGGTTAGCAGAGAGACACAATGCACAGTATACAGAAAAGTCAGAGAGAGGAAAAAGGTTTCATAAAGGAATGAAGATTGGAGAGTAATAGGTACCAAAGATCAGTTTTGCCTGATGTATTGTTCTGTCAGGGACTCTGTTGGTGGTCTTACTTCCTGTTAAAATTAATGTATTATGGTGAATTTTAGATTCTGTATAGTGGAAACTCCAGAAAGATCTTTTTGAATGTTAGAGGGACTTCTGTGTTTAAATACACAAAACACTTTTGTGAATTCTGTGGCAATTCCTATGTCTTTATATTTTTTATACATATGTGTGTGTGCATAGGGACATTTGATTTTTGATGTTATATTGAATTATTCATCTAGATTGAATTATGATTTATTCTAAGACTTGGCTGCTTTTCAATATGTGTTTTTTATGGTAATGAATTTTTAAGAGCTAATAATGTTATTTGACAGCTTTGTTAGAATCTGGGGTAGGTCAGATTGTTTGGATGGTGTGTTTGAGTTCTTGATTTTGGAATTAAGTCATATTTAAATTTCCTCATTATGCCTAGAAAACCTCTTTACCTTGTAACTTTTATGTCCATCTGCATGTGGCTTTGGAAAGTCAGAAGAATCAATTTCTACATAAAGGGAAGCTTTCTTTAAAAATTCAAAATGTGGTAATTCAGGAATTGGAATATGTTCAGTTACAATGTGCTGTGTGTATCCTTTAATTCCTGCTGTTTTTATACTTAAGGACACTTTTCTGTCATTCTGTTCTTACTTGCAGGAGTTATTTCAATTGTAATTCAATGGCTAATTGTGTAAATGTGTTTAGTGTCAGTTTCTTTTGGTAGAGTAGAAGGAGGTTGATCACCCTTGTAATACCAGCAACTAGCATTGTACCTGGTCTGTGCTTAATAGTTTTTTGTATGGATGAGCAAAATTTTATTGCCTTTAAAATGAACTTGCGATATGGCAGTACATGAAGAATTTCTAGGTGTTATGAGGATAAATTGGGATAATATATTTTCATTCTCCACGTTTTTGAAGCGTACTTTATGCGTATTTATGGCAGTTTCCGCTGAGCCACAGAAAGTACAGAAGCGCCTACCAAGCTACCGAGGTTCCTTGGCTGCTTGTTATAAGCAGAATGAATTGCTCTTTTATAAAATACCTTTTAAAACTGGGTTTGAAAGAACTTCTAACTTAATTACATTAATACAGTTACTTTCGTTCATAAACAGTTACTGCCCTCTAATATGCTTTGAGATTATGTGAAAGAGGGATAATGTCATCCGTAACACATATTTTCTTTCCACATTCTGCAACTTCAGGACATTTTTATTTTATTTTATTTTATTTTTAAAGATTTTATTTATTTATTTGAGGAGAAGGTCAGAAGGAGAAGCAGACTCCCCGTGGAGCCGGGAGCCCCATGCAGGACTCGATCCCAGGAGTCTGGGATCATGACCCGAGCCGAAGGCAGTGGTCCAACCAACTGAGCCACCCAGGCGTCCCAACTTCAGGACATTTTACCTTCCTATCTTTTTTTATTTTTTATTTTTTTTTTTTTAAGATTTTTTTATTTATTCATTTGAAGGACAGAGATCATAAGTAGGCTGAGAGGCAGGCAGAGAGAGAGAGAGAGGAGGAAGCAGGCTCCCACTAAGCAGAGACCCCGATGTGGGGCTCGATCCCAGGACCCTGGGATCATGACCTGAGCTGAAGGCAGAGGCTTTAACCCACCGAGCCAGCCAGGCGCCCCCTATCTTTTTTTATTTTATCTTACTTTTTTTCCTGTGAAAAAACCCTGCAAAGATAGTTGCTTCGCTTTAACAGTGTTAATTTTTAAATACCCCATATAAATTATTAGGAATTACTGTAAGAGCACCTCAGCACTATTTAGACAGAAAATATTATAGATACTTGGTATGGAAAAAGGAATATGGATAAAAGTCAACAACTTTTATTTTTATAATCAACATATATTTTATTCCATATTGATGAGTTTATAGTGATTGGTTTTCAAAATTGTAGAACAAAGTGTTTATATCCCACCTGTAAAAGCTAAGTAGAATGACAAAGGAATGAAGTATATTAAGCTGATTTATTAACCCAAGAGGAGGCTGGTCAGAAATGGGTTTATGGTTTGATATTCAAAAGTCTTTTTCTATTTGCTGGCCAGTTGACGTCCTGACTATTTACAGATCGTTTGTGTCACAACAAGTGTGGCCTCTCACATTTTTTTTCCCTCTCATTTATCTACATGTTCTGGAAAAACTGACAGTAGTTTAATTCTAAAATATATTTCCAGGAAAGCCAAAACAATTTTCTGAAAAGTGTGTAGAAAAAACCCTAAATCATTGCCAAGAATGAAAAGATGCTGGGTTGTTATTCATATGATCAAAAAATTTTTTGGACAAAACACAGTACAAATATCCTTGTCTGTGTTTATTTTAGAAAAAAGATGTTGATGAAGTATTCTAAAGTGTGAAAACATACCGATTCCAAACCAGTATATATAATGTTACCTCATTTTTGTAAAAGCAACCAAAAAATACACGGATAAGTCTAAAATGTAGTCTCTGTATGGTATAGGTCTAAGAGAGATATTATTTTATTTATTTATTTTTAAAATTTTTAAAGAGATTATTTATTTATTTATTTGAAAGAGAGAGTGAGAGAGAGCATGAGAGGGGAAAGGGTCAGAGGGAGAGGCAGACTCCCTGCTGAGCAGGGAGCCTGATGGTGACCGATCCTGGCACTCCAGGATCATGACCTAAGCCGAAGGCAGCTGCTTAACCAACTGAGCTACCCAGGTACCTGAGAGATTTTATTTTCTTTGGGTTTGTTTTCATATACTTATTTTCTACTGTGAACCTGCATTATTTTAGTAATAAGAATAACTATTAGAGATGTATATTTACAGAAAGAAGAAGATAGAGACATTTTAAATTAGTTTGTAATTCTTTAAGATTCTAGGGTGTTGGTCTGAATTATCTACAGTGTATTTGTGGGGAATAATAATATAATTTTGTTTTAAGATATACTGATTCTCCAAATTTCTTTTCATGTGGGGCCAAGAAAGATGGTCCAGTGAATTTATTTTTATGGTTTTATTAAATGAATGAGAGAAAGAAAAGAAAAGAGATCAAAGTCAGTCTTGTTTTCTTTCTTTTCCTGGTGTTTCGTTTTGTTTTGTTTTGTTTTGTTGGTGAGTGAGGAATGGTGGAAAAAGATTTCTTTCCTCTGCCTAGCTGATTTTTCTTTATATCATATGACATATAATTCCTGTTTTTGATCCCTTCTGAGCAGAAAGAAGTTGACTTTGGCTTTGTATTTTCATTGGGAGAAAGGAAAGTGGCATAACCTGGAGTGTCCCTCTAGGTGTGTGGGGGAGCACTCCTACCCTACCGCCTATGGCACTTCTCTCTGTGCTCTTGTCTCATTCTGGGCCCTCCCTGGCTTCTTCCCTTTGCCCCACTCTGGGAATGCTGGATTGAGAAGTGATGGGGAGGAGGCTTTTGGGGGTTAGTCTAAAGTTTGTGGTTTTGAGGATGGCCATCTTTAACAAAAATACAAACATAGGAAACCAGATTGAAGAAAGAATTTTTCTTTGCAAAGAAGAACTAGCTCACAGCTGGTTGCAGGTAGTCCATTGGGAGGGCACGTTTTCTATTTCTTGTCTACGGAGCCACATTGGAGCTCTCATGTGTAGCAGTGTTTTTGTCTTAAGCACTTCAGTTAAACTCTGTACTTTTTTGGATTTATCGTTGCATTGTTTCAGATATAGATTATGAAGTACATATTAAATAAGATTTTCAGAGACTATGTTTTAGAACACTTTTAGGTTTATAGAAAAGGAGTGGAAACTGCTAGGTGTTCTCACATATCCCCTAAGAATACTCCCACCTTCCCGGTTTCCTCTGTTACTAACATCTTGCATTTGTATGATTCATTTTATGGCAGTTGATGAGCCAGTATCAGTGCATTCTTGTTAAAGTCCATAGTTTACATGAAGGGTCACTATTGGTGTTGTACATTTTATGGGTTTGACAAATGTATAATGACATGTATCTACCATTACAGTAGCATACAGAGTAGTTTCTCTACCATAAAAATTCCCGGTGGGCTCCCCCCCATTCATCCTTCTCTTCCTCTCCCTGGCAACTACTAATCATTTTACTGTCTCCATAATGTCATATAATTAGAATCATACACTATGTAGCCATTTCAGATGGGCTTTCTTTATTTAACATTTAAAGTTCCTCCATGGGTGTGTGTGTGTGTGTGTGTGTGTGTGAATAGCTCATTTCCTTTTACTGCTGAACAATATTCTGTAACCTGGATAGAGGAGTTTGTCCATTCATGCTCTGAAGAACATGTGATTGCTTCCAAATTCTGGCAATTACAGATTAAAAAAACTGCTATAAACATTCGTCTACAGGTTTTTGTGTGGATTTAAGTCTTTAACTTATTTGGGTAAATAACAAAGAATACGATTGTTGCATAAAATGGTGTTTGTTTAGTTTTGTAAGAAACCACCAAACTGTTTTCCAAAGTGTCTGTATCATTTTGTATTCCCGCCAGCAGTTAATGAGAATTCCTGTTCCTCCACATCTTTGGCAGCATTTGGTGTTGTCAGTGTTTTACATTATAGTCATTCTAATAGATGTGTAGAGGTATGTCAGTGTCTTGATTTGAAATTTCCTAATGACATGTGATGTTGAACCAGCTCTCTTTATACACTAACTTACCATCTGTGTATCCTTCTTGGTGAGATGATATGGAATATTTAAAAACCAAAATATAATTCATTTTTTTAAATAGTAAAATGTGTTCTGTGTAGAGAAGTATAGCAAAATGAAGACAGTGAAAATTGATATATAATACCACTGTTCAGAGGAAAAGTGGTTGGTGACATTTTGGTATTTTTTCTTTGTGCATACATCTTTCTCTGTGTGTGTGTATGTGTGTGTGCACACGTGCATGTGTGTATAATTCTGTAATAGTGGAATAGTAATAGTGGAATCATAATATTTGGACCTTTCATGTTTACTTATACACATTAACTTTCCCTGTGTCATTCTTCTAGAACAGTGGTCCTTGGCTGAATGTTAGGATCATTTGAGGGAACCTTTAAAGTTTATGATGTTTGGGCTGCACCTGGGACAGTAAAGTCCAGATCCCTGTAGATGGACCAAGGCATCATACTTTTTAAAACTTCCCAGGGGTTTTCAATGTGTAGTGAAGATTGAAAGCCACTGGTCTCAATATTTAAGAAAAAATAGAACTCCTCAAAGATAACATGAACTGTGATAGCCTTTTTATAAAGTTTGGAACAACCAAACAACGACACAGGGGTCTGTGTGTGTTTGTGTGTGTAAGATGGGGGAGGAGATAATATTAGATCGATTGATACAAGGGAATCAAGCGAGTTTTGTTTTGTTTTTTAAAGATTTTATTTATTTGAGAGAGAGGCAGTGAGAGAGCATGAGCGAGAAGAAGGTCAGAGGGAGAAGCAGACTCTCCGTGGAGCTGGGAGCCTGATGCGGGACTCGATCCCGGGTCTCCGGGATCATGACCTGAGCCGAAGGCAGTCGTCCAACCAACTGAGCCACCCAGGCGTCCCAAATCAAGCGAGTTTTATTAGAAACTTTTTTTTTCTGGATTTACAATGTTTGTTACTTTGGGTTGAAGCAGGAGGGTGGGTTAGTGGTTAGGGGGACTGTAGATTAAATGCAGATTATTGTTAATGTCCTAGTTTTTGTTTTTTTTTTTTTTGAGTGGTTGCTTTGTGGTGTTTATTATTAAAAATAAATAATTGAATGCATAAATAAAACTGGGCCATGCAGGGGCGCCTGGGTGGCTCAGTGGGTTAAGCCTCTGCCTTCGGCTCAGGTCATGATCTCAGGGTCCTGGGATCGAGCCCCGCATCCGGCTTTCTGCTCAGCGGGGAGCCTGCTTCCCCCCTCTCTCTGCCTGCCTCTCTGCCTACTTGTGATCTCTCTGTCTGTCAAATAAATAAATAAAATCTTAAAAAAAAAAAAACTGGGCCATGCATGGACCCATGATAAGATCTAAGGAATGTGATTAAATCAATTCTTTGTGCCAGAGGGCCAGAAAGGAAAAATAATAGATTAGCAAAACTATCACATTCCTCTTATAAGTGTATCTAGTAGGGTTTGATTTTCACAGTGGTTTGATACCCAGTGCCATCCAGTTGAAAAGTGAAGAAGGCAGGGGTGCCTGGGTGGCTCAGTTGGTTAAGTGTCTGATTCTTGATTTCAGCTTAGGTCATGATTCCAGGGTCGTGAGATCAAGCCCGGTGTCTGGCTCTGTGCTGGGTGTGGAATTTCCTTAAGATTCTTCCCATTGTGCATGTTTTTCTCTCTCTGTTAAAAAAAAAAAAAAAAAAAGAAATGAACAAGCTATGCCTTAGTAGCCAGAGATTTTATATACTTTTTTCTGAAATTCTGTATCCATTCCACTTTCCTCACAGAGGTCTTCCCTAATGTACTTCGTCAAAACAACAAGTATATGATGAATTTTGATGAATAATTATTCACTTTAAATGAATTTTTAGCTGATGTTACTTATTGTGCTTTGATTAAAGGAATCGTTGGATTATTTTTGTTCCCCATCTCCCATGCTTTCACCTCTTGGAGCACTGTGCCACAATGAGATGGCTGAGGGTTGGCCTTTTTCTTGTGAAGTGGGTCAAAGGTGACTGCATCAAGGGAGATGGAGATGGGCCCCTGCTGCCTGCGTCTTCTCAAGCAGCTCAGCTGTAGTGATGAGTACATGTACAAGTTAAGGATCTGGAAATTACTTCTTTTAAGAGTGCCCATGCCAGAGTAAGCCCAGAGGTATGTGTGTTTTCACAATTTGCATTCCAGGAGGATGCAGAATGATCTTTGGGGCAAAGGAAGCATATGAGAATGCATATAAATGTGTGTATGTGTACACACATTTATATGCATTCTCATATGCTTCCATACATATCTCATATGTATATACACATACACAGACTTAACACAGCATTTTCACAAATGTGGAATTCTCTTTTATATTATCTGAGCCTTTAAAAATCTTTTGCTTTGGGGCGCCTGGGTGGCTTGGTGGGTTAAAGCCTCTGCCTTCGACTCTGGTCATGATCTCAGGATCCTGGGATCGAGTCCTGCATGGGGCTCTCTGCTCAGCAGGGAGCCTGCCTTTCCCCTCTCTGTCTGCCTTTCTGCCTACTTGTGATCTCTGTCAAATAAATAAATAAAATCTTAAAAAAAAAATCTTTCACTTTGTATGATTTCAGTATACATAAGTATGAATATATACCCTTTATAAACAAATAAACATACATAGATTGGGCAAAGTACTCAGAATTTAAGTTTATTTTGAAATAATTTCAGACTTAGAAAAATGTAAGAGTAACACAACAATTCTCTTATTCCTTTACCTGGATTTCCCAAATGCTAAGGTTTTACCACATTTATTTTCTTATTCTGTATTAATATAATGTTTTTTCTGGACCCATAGGGGGTAAATTGAAATATTTACCCCTAAATGCTTCAGGGTGTATTCCTAAAATCCAGGATGTTCTGTTACAGTGCAATGGTCATAGTCAGGAAATTAACACTGATAAGCTGTAGATGGTGTTCACACTTTACAAGTTGTCCCCAAATGTCACACATTTTCCCTTGTCCCTGGTCCAGTATCTAACCTGGCATCATGTGTTCATTCTAGTTAACCTGACTCTTGAATTTCCTCTGAACTGTAATAGTTCCTTTGTCTTTCTTTGCCTTTCATAATCTTGACATTAAAAAAAAAATATTTATTTGTCAGAGAGAGAGAGTGAGAGTGCACGAGTAGGGGGAGCAGCAGGCTGAGAGAGAAGCAGGCTCTCCGCTAAGCAGGGAGTCCGATGCAGGACTTGGTCCCAGAACCCTGAGATCATGACCTGAGCTGAAGGCAGATGCTTAACTGACTGAGCCATCCAGCTGCCCTGATCTTGACATTTTATTTTTATTTATTCATTTTTTAAAAGATTTAATTTATTTGAGAGAGAGAGTATGTGAGAAATAGAGATCATGAGCAGGAGGGAGGGGTAGAAGGAGAAGCAGATTCTCCTTTAGGCAGGGAGGCTGATACGGGACTCGATCCCAGGACCCTGGGATTATGACCTGAGCCGAAGGCAGATGCTTAACTGAGGCCACCCAGGTGCCCTGATCTTGACAGTTTAGACTCCAACTTGGTTATATCTACTCTATTATATGTAGTCAGATAAATTTACTGTTGCAACATGTGATAAAAAAAATGAGAAGAGAATGAGAGAAATAAGAAAAGCTATTGGTTGCCTCGCAGAAGTTAAGGACTGACGGTAATGAGTCAAACTGATTGCAATTTTCATTTTCAAAACTAATACTGTTATCAGGGAAATGGGGGTGATGATAACTGAAATTTATGGAAACATGAATATAGATGGTCTTCTCTTCATTGATCAGAGATCTGGAGGAGAGAGTTGACTAAAGATAATGCCCTATAGATCCCCTTCCCTGCATGGAAGGAGAGATACAGTGGGAGAAAGCAAAGCTAACAGAAAGTAACTTTCAAAAACATTATGTTTTTCTAGAAAAGTGGAAGTGATTTTTCTGGAGCTGGAAATGCAAAGACATGAAAATAAAGTCAGTGTATACCTAATATCTATTTCATGTTCTGAACTGCCCTGGGAGATGGAGCCAAGGGTAGAAAGAACTGGGGGAACTTGATTTAGATGTTGATTTGTTTGTAGCGGGTCTGCAGAGGGAGTCCAAAGCACAGATTTGATTTGAGGTTTGAAACGAGGTCATTGACTCCACTGAACACTCTGATTTAGTTCGCAAGTACAGAGACTCTCTTTAAAGATAACAGGTAGTTCGGACGATTGCCCAGTTTTGTCCTCCATTTGCACACAGTTTCTCACCGCCTTGGATCTGTAATCTGACGTCTTCAATGACCACCCATATGGAGAATACATTACGGGCGGATATATATGCACACGTTATAGCACCTCTTTTTTGAAGAGCTGAAAACTTCACCCTGAATTTTAAAACTATACATTTTGACAGGAAAGGCGTGATATCAGAGAAAGCAGAAGTCTTTGAGTTTTGGATTCTGTGTTTTACTTCCAACTCTGGTTGATTGTGTACCTCGGTTGTCCAATTGGAAAACGGGAAAATAACAAATAAGCCTTTAAGTGTGTAGGCAAAGGTACTGCCTTTGGTTTCCTCTGGGATCCATTATGTGATGATACATTAAGGATATCAAAATGATGAACGGGAAAGAAGGAAACCTAGGAGGACAGTTGGCAGTACGGTAAGGGGAACAAATTGCTGGTGGAGATTCACTTTAATAAGCAGAACAATTAACGACATGAACCTCTTAGTTAAGCCTCTAGATTGACTTTGAAAAGGGCTACTGTGTGGTAAACAGAATATGTATCGAAGGTATTCAGTATTAACAGCATCAGTGCAACTTGGTTGTTGAAAACCGAGTGGTGAAAATGGTGGTTATGCTCGATTTGAAAAATCTCTCCCATGCCTCCTCTGGTGAGGCCAACGAATTTACAAACCCTGTAGGAATTTCTAGAGTGAAGCATGCATGTAGACTTCTCCTCAGGGACTAGGATGTCAGTCAGAGGTGTCTGTGTAAGGAGGAGGGCAAGGAATTTATAGGATAGTTCTTGAAGTTTCATATCTGTAGGCAGACCTGGGAGTCTGGAGTTAGCCAGATAGTGCTTTATTTTTATCCGCATTTTACTTTCTGCATTTCAAATATGAGATTTTTGAGAAATGGTAAAAAAGTATTAAGGCTTTGCAGTGCAGGGTATTTTGGTTGACTACTGAGTGCTTTTAAAAACTTGCACATAGCATCTGTGATCAGCTCTATGAGAATTTATAGCATAGCACTTTGTTTCTCCTGTCATGACTTTTGTGGGAAAATGTTTTCATTCACTGTGCTTAGTGATTTGCAGCAGATCACCCACATTTTGTTTTGTTTTGTTTATAACCGGTTAATGCTTTGTAAAGTGATACATTTGGACTTTGAGGATGGTGGTTTTCATATGTGCTGAAATCACTTTGAATCCATTTCAGGAAGATACAGCCTATCCTTCCGTTTGGTTCTTATTAACTGCTTCCGAGCCTGCACGGATATCTAAGCAAAGCATGTAATGTGTTTCTCTGAAGTTCAACTGTGCTCCTGCCTGAGCTTCCTGAAAGCAGAGACTGCCGTGAGCTCCTGGTGATGAAACCTGTTGGATTTCTGGAGGAAGCAGTGGAGTCTTTGGCTTGTTAAATAGCAATGATTCAAGTCTTGCAGATTGTGAAGGAGCTGGTGACACCATCGAGGCAAAAAGCAGCCCGAGTGAAGGAAGGTAGGAGCATCGTCAGAATGAACAGCCAGAGCACTCAGAGGTTTTTACAAATCTCGACCTAAAGAAAAGCTTTATGAAAAAGGAGTTTTGAGTTTTTTTGCTCTTCTTATATAATGGTATTGAAAAGGATCAGGTATTGGCATAACTGTAAACCCATCTTATTATTCCGATTTTTAAATGGCAAATTAGAAGCATATCTTCTTATTAAAAGGGATGAAGAGTAAGGAGAGGTTATGACATATCTTACTGCAGTAGTGTTTTTCACACTGGAAAAATCCTCTTTTATTATGTATTTTGGAGGAGGGAGAATAATTTATATGATCCTCTCTTAATTTTAAAATACAAATGTTCATGGCAGAAATCAGAAAGGAACAAGCTAGGATTCTGCCTGTAGCAGGGCAAAAGAACTAGATGGTTCTTATTTGTGTGGCCAGCTGATGAAATAATAGTTACAAATATTAATTCAACCACTGAATGGTATTTTTTTTTTTTTTTTTTTTTTGCCCTTTTCAGTGAATAGTTACTTTTTTCTGTTTAGGATTATATGCTTAATCAATGCTGCTTATATTTAAGATAGTTTTATATTTATAGCCTGTGTCAGTTTGGGATATGTTGAAATACATTTTCAGAACCTTTCTAAGTTGCATGTCTGACTTACAGATCTTAAAATGAACTAATGCAGATACACCTTTGAAGAAATAGTTGTGCTTTTTGCTTTTTTTTAAACATTTGAAATAGTAAATCTTCAAAATGACAATTAGGAATTGATTTTAAAAATGTAAGTTTATAAACTTAGTTTATAATGCTGTTAGTTTCATGAATTTAATCTATGATTTAAAATCAGTCAGTTGAGGGGTGCCTGGGTGGCTCAGTGGGTTAAGCCTCTGCCTTCGGCTCAGGTCATGGTCCCAGGGTCCTGGGATCAAGCCCCGCATTGGGCTCTCTGCTCTGCAGGGAGCCTGCTTCCCCCTCCCCCTCTGCCTGCCTCTCTGCCCACTTGTAATCTCTCTCTCTCTGTCAAATAAATAAATAAAATCTTTAAAAATAAAATAAAATCAGTCAGTTGATAAATGTGTTTATCAGCTTTTTCACATGTAAAGGATGTAGTATTCTGTCTTTATATGATTCAAATAGCATAAATATACCTCAGATAATATAAGATACAGATTATTTTGGATTTTTAAAAAAAACTTGATATGATCTATGTTTGAAGTAAAGCTTATGAGATTCCTTGAGTCTTGTGCAACATTATTTGGGATGAAGGTATGAAATGATATTGTGACATTTACTATAATCAGCCACATGTAGAGTATTACAGCTGAAAGAAACCCTAGCCCATCTTGTCTTTTCTCGTTTTATGGAAGGACATGGTTTTTAAATGGACAAAAATGCATGTCAAAAAGCAGAGAAACTATTGCCATTTACCTTTGAAAATATAATATTTGGGATACTTTACAATTACCTCCAGTTTTCTACTTTATTTCTTCTTTTTGTTCTATAATAAAAAGTACTGCCTTCCTATCTCTGAATAGTAGGATTGTAACAATTAGGCATTAAAAAAAAAACTGACTGCATTTACTAATTCAGGGGAATATAAATTAGTTAATTTAACTACAATCTGTTTTAAAATGTCAGATTCATATGGTTTAACCTTTACAGATGGGATTTTTTTTTATTGGAATGTTTCTTCTAGTTTATAAGTTTTTGGTCATAATCATACTTGGAATATACCCAGGGAAAAAAAGTAATAATCTTGTTTTTCAGAATGTATCTACATAAACAACACAATCATATTTGATAGGAAATGCCATATGAATATAGAAAAAATAGTACTAAAAGATGCTATATACTAAAGTAGTAGAACAGTTTTGGTTCTTAGATTCTTTTTCTTATTTTTTTTCAGGCAGAATTTTCTATGACCAGGAAAAACAGAAGCAAATTATATATGGATTTTTTTTCATTGACACTTCTTTTTTTCAAACCTATTCTAATAGTTTTTTAATTATTTAGCTAATATATTTACTGTTAGTTTTATCCTTTTGTAAAATATTGTTACATTTTACCAATTTTCAATATTGATAAACTGAGAAAAACAAAGTTCTATAAACAAATATGAAACTGACCTATAAAAAGAGAGTTTTTAAACTAAATTCTTTAAAATACAGTATGAATTTGGATGAATTAGAGAGAGCAACATTTCAAAGTATTTGGTCACATTCATGTGAGCAAATAGTATGGAAAAATTGCTGTGTGAAGGAAAGTATCAAAGTTGGGGATGAAATATCTATTTTATGATAAATGGTTTGAAAAATTTTCATAAATTAGTTTTCCTTGACTATAAATAGGACTCAACAGTTTGGTGAAGGATTGTCTTGAGGAAGGAGGGGAATTATGCAATATTCATGAATATTTTCTTTAAAATTTTCAAAATATTTGCCAAATGACTGTTCTGTCATTTAGTTGAAGTATCCTAACCTACCCAGCACTTAGTGAAATACTTGCTAAGGGTTCATGTTAATGTTCTTTAGGAAACTTAGAATTTTGTAGCAGTTAGCGTTAAAAGGAAGGAGAGAACTAGTAATGTTATTCGAAGGGTAATTTTAGTGGATCTACATTCTTTTTTCCAGTAATGCATTGGGGAGGTGATGGAAATGATTGACATTTGTAAGATGGTTGAGATGGATAGGCATAGATGTTTTGTAATACAGCCTTGGGCAAAATGAAGACTAAGCAAAGAATAAGGGGTTTTTGGAAAAGTATTCTTGCCTTATTGGAGAGAGGGTCCCATATACATGTACATGGTCACTGGTTTGTCCATTCATCAGTCTCTCATGTATTTATTCATAAAGCCCTTAATCAGGTGTCCACTATTTGCAGGTCACTGTGTTATTCACTGGGGACACAAGAAAAGATACGATCCCTGCCCATGCCTAGGGCCTAGTACACGCTCAGCCGTTTGTTGAATAAATGAATCAGTCAGTGAACGGAAGAATATACATTTGTTAAGATAAACTAGTCTGAGAGTTAAAGCAATGTGTTCTTGTAGACCAAAGAAAGGGATGGAGTGAGTGATTTATGCTAAGTGGAAGCACAAACTGTCACAGTTTTCCTCTTGAATGTCCTGGTGAGGCTCCATCTTCAGGGCCATGCTTAAGTGGATTGGGAAGGCTCAGTACCATCAAGTGACTCAAGTAAAACTGTACAGTCTGTTCAGATGTACATGAGGCACACCTGCAAGCATTGTGGCTGTGTGGTAGTGAGGGGCCTGGTTTTCACCTTTGAAAGCTTCATGTCTGTTTGGATAAAAATAAATAATACATGTTTCTCTATCTTGGAAAACAGAAGTCCGCTAAATATAAGTATGATTCAGGTTCTTTATTTAAAATATTTTTGTAGGTTGCAAAAGCTGATGACCATGTTTATTAAAATTATTCTTATACACTGGAATACTATGGCAGCCATCAAAAGAAATGAAATCTTGCCATTTGCAATGACATGGATGGAACGAGATAGAGGGTAATATGCTGAGCGAAATAAGTCAGTCAGAGAAATACAATTATCAGATGATCTCTCAAATACGAGGAATTTGAGAGTCAGGGCAGGAGGTTTGGGGATAGGGAAGGAAAAAATGAAACAAGATGGGATCAGGAGGGAGACAAACCATAAAAGACTCTTAATCTCACAAAACAAACTGAGTGTTGCTAGGGGGAGGGGGTAGGGAGAGGGTGGCTGGGTGATGGATATTGGGGAGGGCATGTGCTATGGTGAGTGCTGTGAAATGTGTAAACCTGATGATTCACAGACCTGTATCCTGGGGCAAATAATACATTATATGTTAATAAAAAAATTATTCTTAAAGGAAGAGTAGATTTAGACTGACACCCTGAAGATCCCTCCTGTTAGTAAAACATAAGAGCTTTGGTATCTGTTCTAATCCTTCTATTCCTACTTTCATGCCTTAATACCTCTCCTCTAGATTATTAAACTAGCCTCCTCACTCATTTTATTTCGAGTAGAGACCTACCTTCTCATACGAAGATAAAATATAGACAAACTACTCAGGATGCCCCTGAAGAAGTTCGCAACCGTGACTTCAGGAGAGAGCTGGAAGAGAGAGAGCGAGCTGCTGCAAGAGAAAAAAATAGAGATCGTCCAACACGAGAACATACAACCTCCTCTTCAGTATCAAAGAAACCTCGATTAGACCAGATTCCTGCTGCCAACCTTGATGCAGATGATCCTCTAACGGATGAGGAAGATGAAGATGAAGACTTTGAAGAGGAGAGTGATGATGATACTGCAGCTCTTCTTGCAGAACTAGAAAAAATTAAAAAAGAAAGAGCTGAAGAGCAGGCCAGGAAGGAACAAGAACAGAAAGCTGAAGAAGAAAGCATACGTATGGAAAACATTTTGAGTGGAAACCCTCTCCTTAATCTCACTGGCCCATCCCAGCCTCAGGCCAACTTCAAAGTTAAAAGAAGGTGGGATGATGATGTTGTTTTCAAGAACTGTGCAAAAGGTGTAGATGATCAGAAGAAAGACAAAAGATTTGTAAATGATACACTGTGATCCGAATTTCACAAAAAGTTCATAAATAGTACAGTTTTATGTGCTTAATTAAAGACTGTAAAATGTAAACGATCATTCTCACTTTTTCTTCTGTTTTTCTCTTTCACCATCTAAATTGTGTATAGGCTTCCCTAATTTTAAGTTCCAAAATAACCTGTCCTTTATTGATACCTTATTTGATGAGGACTTGGGAATTGGTTTAACCTAGTTTCCTCAGAATGTCTCCAGTCATATGTTTTCCTTTTAATGTGGGAAAGGGAATCTTGTAATAAATATTTTCAAAAATCGAAAAAAAAAATTCAGTGAATAAACATTCACTGAACACTTATGACTTCTTAGATGGAAGGATCCAGTAGCCTCAAGAAATGCATGTGCAATAGCAAGAGACAAAAGTCAGTAATTACAATGGTATGATAGGTGTTATGGTAGACAGAATGTCGTGGGAACCCCACAGGGAACTGCCCTCGTTTGGTAATTAGAGCAAAGGAATTGAACTCTTAGTGAAGTGACAGATGTTTTCATTTGAGCCAGGTATCAGAGGATGCATAAAAAGCTAGCGAGCTGGGGCATGGAGTGGCGGAGAATGTGTAGAATCATCTTAAGCAAAATACACAGTAGAGGGGAAGCTCAGGTAGCCCAGCATGGGAGGCTTACATTCCAGGTGAAGAAGTTTGAAAACTTTTAGATGATAGTGGGAGAAGGTGAGAAGAAGAGTGGTCATGTGGTATTCGGTCATTTAACCCTGTATTCCATCCTTCCCTTGCTATCTGAAATAGCTTTCTGAAAGTTTCTCTCCGAACCTGGAATTTGGACTTACGGTGTATTTCTAGCTGTCTTACCGGATCTTTCCGTGCAGCCTCTGTGTCAGCTCTGCAGAATGCTTGCTGTTTCGGACGCGCTGCTCCAGCAGGATGGTGGGTCCTTTTCCTCCTCCAACAAGTAGCTCTCTTACCAGGTCAGCCTACGAGGCTCAAATGCTACTCCTCCAGGAAGCATTCCCTAACTTTTTCCCCTCACCCTTCTAGGTCAGAATTAATCATTCCTTTGTATTCTCATAGCATTTTGTTTGGCCTCTTATTATACCTTTAACATTCTCTACATTATGGTTATGTTTGTTAAGTTGATCGATGTTAATTGAAATAGTTGACCTTGAACAGTGTGGGGGTTAGGGCTCCCAAACCCCACACGGTTGACAATCCACATATTACTTCGGACTCTTCAAAACTTGAGTACTAACAGCCTACTATTGACCGGAAGGAGGCCTTACCAATAACATAAACACACATATTTTTTGTGTTACAGATATTATACACTGTATTCTTACAGTAAGGTAAGCTAGAGAAAAGAAAATGTTATCAAGAAAATCACAAGGAAAATATACTTACACTACTGTTCTGTATCGATACTGTAAGTGTACATCGTCTGTTTATAAGATGAATTGCCCGTGAGTACCTGCATCGGTATTGTCTTATATGACACAGAACATTGTAGCTTGTCTTACTAACACTAGACGTCAAAAATGGAAAGATAAAGTGGAAAAGAAACTCTTATCAGGTATAATGATTCATGCACTGATAATGAGAAAGTAGCAGTATGATTGCTTTATGGTAGCCTAGTGTAATCAATATAATTGCTTCATGGGAACCTAGACTGTACGCTAATGAATAGATCATCTAAAATTTTTATGGCATACAGTGTTGCGGTTATATTCCTAATACAGTATAGGCAACTTTGGTTTTTTAAGAAAAAGCACTTACCTGTGATGCTAGGCTGATATGCAGTTCCTTCAAGCATACTATACTATAGTGTAATTCTTTGAAAGGAAAGTTATAAACAGTAAGGAAACTAACACATTACTGATTTCATATTAAATATCACTCACCTTACGCTTGTCTAAGGCTGGGCTATCCTCTTCCATATGAGTCTTGCGCAGGATGCTCTACATGACGAATACTTAGGTGATGATGGTGACACAGTTCTTGCCCACTTGCCTACAGTTACTAGAAGTTCACATGAAGACCCACATACACAACAGATAAATTTATTAACTATATGACATGATGATTATTTACTGTTTATGAAGTGGAAGTGGATCATCATAGAGGTCTTCATCCTTAGTGTCCTCCCACCGAGTAGGCTGAGGAGGAAGAGAAAGCAGGGGTTTCCTTGATCAGCTCTGTTGTAAATCCTGTGAATCATGCACAACATCTGGATGCAGTTTTCTCCTGTAAGAATTTATTGTTTTGGCCTTGATGGCTTTTATGGCTTTTTCCTGTAATGACGATGGCATCTTCGGTAGTGGAATATTTCCAGACTTTCATAATGTTCTTCTCTCTTGCTCTTTTCCATAGTGATAACAATCTTTCCTTTAGAGTGCTATGTAATGAGCCTTCAAGGTCCCTATGACCACCGGTCTAGAGGCTGAATTAAAGATGTTGTGTTTGGGGGCAAGTAGACCACTTTGACACCTCCAGTGTTGAACTCATGGGGTGCTGGGTGGCCAGGGTCATTGTTCAAAAGAACTTCAAAAGGCAGTCTTTTAGTGACAGGGTACTTCCTCACTTCAGAGACAAACCTTTGGTGGAACCAATCCAGAAAAAGGGTTCTCATTGTCCAGGTCTTCTGGTTGTACCATGCAGAAACTGGCAGCTGGTATTTATCTTTTCCCTTCAAGGCTCAGGCTTCATAGATAAGGACACTCGGATCATAAACCTGACTCCATTTGCACAAAACAGTACAGTTAGCCTGTCCCTTCCTTCCTTAAATCCTGATCCTCATTTCTCCTCCTTACTAATAAATGTCCTTTGTGGCATTCTTTTTTTTTTTTTTTTTTTTTTTTTTCTTCCTGGGAGGTAGGGGAGGAGACTTGCATTAAAAACCGTTCAGACAGATCTCCTGTCTCCTAAGTGATTTTCTTAATGGTATCTGGAAACTCGTCTGCTGCCTGTTGGAGAGTAGAAGCTGCTTATCCTGTTATCTTGACATTTATTAAGCCAGACCTCTTTCTAAAATTACCAAACCATCCTTTGCTGGCATTAAATCATCTGACTTTAGTTCCTTCATCCTCTTTTTTCTTTAAGTTATTACATAATGACTTTGCTTTTTCTCCAATCATATTGGGCTCTCTATAGGTATGCCTTTCTTTTTTTTTTTTTTTTTAAAGATTTTATTTATTTATTTGACAGAGATAACAAGTAGGCAGAGAGGCAGGCAGAGAGAGAGGGGAGAAGCAGGCTCCCTGCTGAGCAGAGAGCCCGATGCGGGACTCGATCCCAGGACCCTGAGATCATGCCCTGAGCCGAAGGTAGAGGCTTTAACCCACTGAGCCACCCAGGCACCCTAGATATGCCTTTCTTATAGCAATTCTGCACCCACATAAATGCTGCATTTTCAATCTGAGATAAAAGGTATTTCATAAAAGGTGCACGGTTTTCACATCTTTTGGCATAGCTGAGGCAATGGCTTAACAGATTTCCTTTTCATTTCATTGTTTTCTTTTTTTTTTATAGTGGTCCTTAGCTGGATTCATTTTTCTTGCAATGGTGCGCACCTGCACTTGCAGCCCTCAGTCTAGGGTACGTGTCAGGCACTTGAACTTTTCCTTGTGATGTCATGACTGTTCCCTGCATGGTGGGCGCACTTCCAGCATCACTACTGGCACTTCGTTTAGGTCCCATGGTGTTCCTCAGAGTTGACGGTATGGAACTAAATGTGATGAAAAATACGTGAGAACCATCCGAGATTACTTTTTACTGCCGTACGCAATTCATAGGAGAGACAGACTCCTCATGTGGAAGTGATGAGCATCGCGTTGTTGGCGTTTTACGTGAATACTTGCAACACTTGAACTCACCATAGTAGCAGCAGGAGGTGGCTATGAAATTATTACAGTGGTACAGTATATACTCCAGTTAATTTTGTGCAATTATGTTTAATACTGCATCTTTACATTTGTTTACATTAGATTGTGAGTGGTGCCCTGTATGGTCTGTAAATGTGTGCAGATGTTTTGATAAATTTTAACTTTTTAAATTATAGATTTGTGTATCTTTTATGGTAGTAAATGATAAAATAGACTAGTATCTACATATATTTCATACATCCATGGCACACCTTTTTCTTATTTTTTTTTCTGTATTTCTAGGCTATGCTGTTCATCTGTGAAATTTTTCAGATTGTCTCAAATATCCAAAAAGTTTTCCTGTGTGTTTATTGAAGAAAACCTGTGTAGGACTGTGTAACTCAAACCCATATTGTCCAAGGGTCAATTGTAAATGTTATGGATCTGAACGTTTTTGCTTCCATTCTCTCTTTTTGCTGTGTTTTAGAAAAGACTTAAGATTTTTGGCAGCTGATCTTTAGATAAATGAAATATTGTAGCTAATAACATGACAGTGGGCAGGCAAAGGTTTGATTCCTTTTGAGATATTTTGTAGTATCTGATAGATAATGGTTTTCAGCTGATAGGTAATGATTTTCTGCTTATATTTAAAATACACATATTTTGCTGCGCATGTTGACTAAGCTTATAAAACTGAAGTCAGAGCATCTGGTATTCTTTTTTGTCTTTTCTTAAACTGTCTTTTTTGTCTTAACTGTCCTTTCTTGCTTGTCAGTAAGGTTGTCCTCTCTAGTAATTAAGAGCATTATCTGAACTCTGTCCAACATGTACACTAGCCACTAGTGCATGGTTATTTAAACTTCAACAACTTAATGACTTACATAATTAAAATTAAGGAAAATAAAAAATTCAGCTCCTCAGTCATGCTAGCCACATCATAAGTGCCCAGTAGCCACGTTGCAGAAAGTTCTGTTGGACACCACTGGATAGATTGTATAGCCAGACTGCCTGGGCTTATATCTTGAATCTGCTACCTTCTAGTCATGTGACCTTGGGCAAGTTTCTTAATTTTCCTATGCCTCAGTCTCTTCACATGTAAACTTGGATCAATAACAGCAGACAAAAGTTCTCAGAAGGTTGTTAATGAGGAGTAGATGAATCAACATTTGTAAAGTGCTTAGAACAGCCCCTGGCACATAGTAGCTATGTGTTTGTTAAATAAACAAATGTGCATGGTGTGTTAGATTTATCACGCTTTGTAGTTAGTAATGTGTAGTGATTATATTTTTGTCCTTAGTGTATTTTTTTCATTGCCTGTTTGAGAAAAAAATTTATATATACCAACCCGTTTGGGTGCATTTTTCATTTTTATATTGGACCACTGTGTCGAGTAATGTTTCTTTCATGCATTTTAGCTTAAAAATTCATTGTGAGTGTTCATTGCTCTCAGAGTGAAGTGTAGTCTCCTTTGTTAGGCATTTTGGGAGTTCCATCTGCCTGTCCTAACTCATTTTTCACTACTATCAATTCTAGCCCTTTGTTCCATATTTTAAGTTAATCGCTGCCTTAGTTGTTAAAAATACTTAATGGTGATGGTTTCACTCTTGAAATGGTATAGAAGCTCTCCCAGAATGTGTGTAGTGTTAGGATCTGTGCGTTCAGTAAATGCTCAGAGTATGCTTGTTGAATAAAAGAATTTTCAGATTTTTGAAATGCAATCAGTATTGCTATTAATATCAAAACACATTTGTTCAAGTAATCTCTGAAGTAAAGGGAATTCAAAACCCCTTCCACCATCTGTGATGTCGGTATCCAGAATGTGTTCCGTTGCGCAGGACTCTACCACTTATCTGTGTTTGTCTCGTTGGGGAGGGGCCCGGGTAATAGTTCTTGTCGGTGTAGGTCTCTACATTACAGTGTGGTGACATGAAAAGCACCCTTTGGTGACACATTTGGTGATTTTCTGGATGATACATTTTTTTTTTTTAAAGATTTTATTTATTTATTTGACAGAGATCACAGGTAGGCAGAGAGGCAAGCAGAGAGAGAGGAGGAAGCAGGCTCCCCGCGGAGCAGAAAGCCCGACGCGGGGCTCGATCCCAGGACCCTGGGATCATGACCTGAGCCGAAGGCAGAGGTTTTAACCCACTGAGCCACCCAGGCACCCCTGGATGATACATTTTTAAAGGATGCAGATTTTATCTTGGTTTCCTCACTTCTTTAAGTGATCTTCCACACTCTTTGGTCTGCTGTTTGTTTCTCTCTGTGTTTTTCCTGATTGAACTCAAATGCCTATCAGAGGGATATAATAAAGGGGGAAAAAGTCAAATCAAAAGGAGAAAATACCATCTCATATAACAAGGAAAACTTTGTTTTTATTTGTTTTATTTTCTTATAATAATGACATCTAGGTATAATTTATTTTTCCCTTTTAAACAGGTTATTATCTCCATAAGAGGAAAAAAGTGTTAAACCTTGAATGTAAACTTCTGCTGTGGAATGATGTATGCCTGCGGTGTAAGGTCTTGCGCAATGTCTCTTACTACAAGTTGCTTCATGTGAGAGAATAGCAGTGGCCATCCGTGATCATCTCTGGATTGGTTCATTTTCAAGTGCGTGTGCTGTCACAAATGCATGTGCAAGTTACCATGTGTTGTACGTTATATCATGGAGAAAAGAGTGATTGTTATAAAATCAGTGACGTGAGTCCGATTTATATGTGGTCTTGTAGTGTCATTGGAAGTTCTCAGACATCTCTTCTAAGATACCGATTCAATATCCTCTATTGCTTTCTTGGGGTTTTTAGAGATGGCATGTGGGCATAGCTGGGAACTGGTAGGATAGAGGTTCTAAGTTCTACCAGACAATGATTTAGAGTAACCCTTTGCATGTATCTCTGCTTATTTTCCTATAACATATGTACTCATGCTTACTTCCTGAAGTGCTGTGCCTTTATTAAGCTGGGAGCTTCATGAAGGCAAGGACCACAATTCATTCATTATTTTAGAGAAAGGCTAATTCTGAGGAATGCAGTGGCTCATGAACTTGCCTGGTATTTGTTTCTCTATAGCTTATTGGCAAAGTGATGAATGCACATATGGATAAGAGATAATTGGGATGTTTAATCAGTTACCTAATGACTGAGAGGATTTGATTCTTACTTTGTATTATTTTATTACTGAAACAGAGTGCCCAATCGATATTATAAACATTCTCTAGAGAACAATTAGGTTTGCAATGAGTTATTTTACTTAGAATGCTGGTTGGAATTAAATGTTTATTTGTACCACCATCTTGCTATACTCTAAGTGTTATTTATTTATTTATTTATTTAAATATTTTATTTATTCATTTTGACAGAGAGAGACCACAAGTAGGCAGAGCGACAGATAGAGAGAGAGGGGGAAGCAGGCTCCCCGCTGAGCAGAGAGCCCGATGCGGGGCTCGATCCCAGGACCCTGGCATCATGACCTGAGCCAAAGGCTGAGGCTTAACCCACTGAGCCACTCAGGTGCCCCTCTAAGTGTAATTTAAAAGCACTGCAGTGTCTTCGTTCAGATAACTTGTTACCCTTTAAAAATGGGCTGCTCGAGTATTGTTTCTCTTACATTTGGCAATCACCAGATGCAGTAATTAATAAAGGTCATTATGCTACTTAATCGTGGAGAGCCTTTAATGACTATTACCTGAACATCTGTTGGTTTCATCATTTCATTTACCAAAAACATCCAACACAGTATAGATGCTGTACTTTAGAAATCTGACTTGGGCTAATCTAAATTACTATGCAAGAACATTTTAAAATTCTTTAAATTTTAAATAATTAAGGGAAAACTCTTATCTTTCTATAAAATGAACAATCAAAAATGTCAGTGAAACACTTTTAGAATGGTTATACTTGGTAAGCCTGGCATCCTTTGGGCTGAATTCTCAGTGTCTAGGAATTTTTTGTGCAGAATTGGGTGGGGGGAAGCAGTGACTTCCTCATGCATTCTGCTTATCCTCAAATCTTGACTGGAAATGTGGGATTTGGAGTGGAATTGAAAGAAAAGAAAAGTTCATCCAGACTCTGCTGGGAGAAGGTTGAAGAGTGAGAGATGGTATATTGATTATGAGGTTTTCAAAAATAGAACCAAGTATTTTTTAAATTTTGAGACAATTACAGTGCTCGAATTGGCATATACTACAATTGAAATAATTATAGAGCACAGCAAGTAGCAAAACCATCATACTGAGAGGTCCCATGTACCCTTCACCCATCCCCCACCATGAGAACATGTTACAGATCTGTAGGTAAATATGAAAACCAGGGGTATTGATATTGTTGCAACTTAACAGTTTTGCTTGCATTATGTGTGTATTGTGTAGTTTATGTATGGATTTGTGTGACCACCACACCTGCAATCAGACAGAATGGCTGAAAGTCCAGGGAGGGTACACTCTGCAGGGTACTTAACAGGGGTAGTGTGATGCCTTGAGTGACTCAGCTCTTTTCATTTTTCTCTTCTATCACACTCAGTCTTTGTCCTGATGTTTGCAAGATAGCTGCTGCATCTCCATCCTTAGGTCCAAGAGCCAGACCAGAAGAAAAAGGAAGAGGGGAAATCCAGAATGGGTGTCACCTGTATAAAGAAAGCATAAGTGTTTCCTTAAACCGCCAGCCAGAACTGTATCACATGGCCGCAAGGTGGCCTAAGTAGCAAGTATTTTTTAACTTGAAAGATTCTTACTGAAAAGATTTGGGGTTTTGTTGGTAAGGGCAATGTAGGAATATTGGATAGGCAACTAGCAGTGTTCGTTGGGGAATGCAGATTTAAAAAGCAATGAAAAAAAAAAAAGCAATGAAATATCATGTGTGCCTAAGACTGGCTAAACTTAAAAAATATGAATAATGTTCAGGGTGATGAAAGGTACTAGCATACTGTTTGGTGTACCTTTTTGGTGGGCAATTGTGGTATTCTTCATCAGAATTAAAAATAGTGCTTCATCTGGCCCATCATTTCAAACCTGTTACTCTGTTTTGTAGAACACACTGTTCTTGCATATGTACATAAAGATCTGGGGCATTGTTTATATAATATGAAACCACCTGAAATTATCTGAATAACTATTAGGAGAAAGATTAGTACAAAACGATATATCCATTCAGTGGAGTACAGTACAGCCAGCCATTAAAAATAATGAGCTCGAGGGGTGCCTGGGTGGTGCAGTTGGTTGAATGAACAACCGACCCTTGGTTTCAGCTCAGGTTGTGGTCTCAGGGTTGTGAGATCAAGCCCTGCCTTGGGCTCCCTTCTCAGTGGGAAGTCTGCTTAGGATTCTCTTTCTTCCTCTGCCTCTCTCCTTGCTCATGCTTACGTGTGCGTGTACTGTCTCTAAAATAAAGAAATCTTTAAAAAGAAAGTTTGATTTGTATGAACGGATCTGGAAAATAGTCATGAGATATAGTGAGTAGAAGCAAATTACAGTACAGTGTGCATAGTTTGGTTCTGTTGCCTGCCCACTGGTGTGTATGGATGTGTTTATGTATGTGCTCTTCTGCACGAGTGCATGTGTGAGTGTGTGTGTGTGTGTGTGTGGTATGATTATATCTGTTTTGGAATATGCAGAAGAAACAGATTTTATAGATACACGCCAAAAACAGTTAACACTGGGAAGTGGGTTGGGGAAGGCAGTATGTGGGAAAGAGATTTTACTTTCTTTATACCCATCTGTATTGTCTGACTATTTTATAAGTATGTAATAACAGTTCAGTTAGGAAATGAAGTGTTCTATAATATAATTTTTTTTGGATGCTTGAAGTACAAACTTGTATTTTAACTTTCTGGATGAAAATACTTAAATTTTTATTTTGCCATTTTATGCCATAGAGCATACTAAATATTTTTTCTGAGTAGCTCAGGATCTAGTGAGATATTTAGGGCTGCTGAATTTACTCCAAATAGATTTAGATTAAATGCTTTTAAAAATCATCCTTATAAATTTTTTAACTTTCTGAACTTTAGGCGGGCAGTTACTTGTACATTATCAGTGTATCTGCCTCTAAGAGTCCTTCCTATTTTAATTTTCTGCTTTAATCTTCTTTGACTTGGGAATGAAGCAACTATCAACCTGGTTTTAAAACTATTTCTAAAAATAGTTCTGAATAAAGGCCGGATAAATTAGTTCTGAATGAAAGTTTTGAGGGATGTTCTAAGAATGCACACAGACTTTATTGTTTGAACACCTGTTTTTTGGAAGCCTTTTTTTCTTTGGCTAGCTGTGTTTTAGTTATTTGTGGGGGCTTGATATGAAGGTTGCTACATCTCTAGGGATCTTTTACAAACGGATAATCCAACAGTGTCCTCTCCTAGGGAAACATACTGCGGTAGTAAGGAAAGGACACAGAGTGTTTTAGGGCAGGGTTGTGTAAGGAAAAAAAACAAACACTAAACCTTCAAATATTTGCATTTTCTTTTTGTTCCTTCATGATAAGATGATTCTTCCCTTCATTGCCAAGTTCATAATTAACCACTATAATGTGTCTAGAGCCTGTAGGTCAACTGGGGTTCGAATCCTGGCTCTGTTATGTACTAGCTGAGTGACTTTTCTGATTTTCAGTTTTAAAGCCTATTTTACTTACTGTCAGCACATACTCTGTAATTGCCTAAATGACACTTTCAGAGATTGCTGTGAACATGAAGTGGACATAGTTTATGGGCTGTATCTGGTACACACTTAGACCCACATAGTTGACTGCTCTTGTATGGGATAATATGAAATTTGAGATTTGTGTATTTGCATTGTATGTGCATTTTGAGAATAGAACATGTATTGTGCATTTTGAGAATAGAACAAAACTCTTTTTTTCATTTTACTTTTAAGAGAATTATCCTTAGTGCAGAAAACCTGGACAACACAGAACACACAGGGAAAGATTTTGTTGGAGATCCTTAAATTTCCTCACAGGAAAGATCTTTGTTAATATTTTATTGTGTATCATTCCAGCCTTTTTTCCATGTGCAACTACTACTTGCTTTATAGACTAGATCCTGAATCCTTAAAACAACCTTGCATGGTGTGATATCTCAGTTTTACAAATAAGGAAAATGAGGCTGAGAGAGGTTAAGATATCATTGCTGGTAAGCGGTAGAGCTTGCGTTCATCATCAAGACTAATACGGCACTGGAGCGACGCAGGGCTCCCCTCCCCATCTAGCTGAAAGTAGTCCTCTCTCTCTGTGATCATTTTTATAGCAGTTTGTGTTTATAAGATGTTTAAGTTTACTTTGTGATTGGTCCAGAAAGCAAAGAAGCTTTGGGCTTAATGCATTGTTTTCCCATATATTATTGTAATATAATGTTACTTAGATGATATGTGTATTTGGAGCTCCATAAATGTTAAATTGTAGTAATGGAAATAAAATGAGACTTTGTACTACCCCAAAGTGATTATAACTCTCTAAGCTATGGAAAGTCTTATTACTTTGGTGCTTGGAAAGCACTGTGTATACACCTAAGATGTTGAATTACTGAATGGTTTAGAAAATGATTTTATTTATTTGTTTGTTTGTTTAGTTAATTATATTTTATTTATTTATTTGACAGAGACAGAGACAGCGAGAGAGGGAACACAAGCAGGGGGAGTGGCAGGAGGAGAAGTAGGCTTCCCACTGAGCAGGGAGCCTGATGCGGGGTTAGAGCCCAGCACCCTGGGATCATGACCTGAGCCAAAGGCAGATGGTTAGCAACTGAGCTACCCAGGCACCCCTGGAAAATGATTTTAAAGTTAATATTTTATTGTACTCAAAAAATGATGAAGTAAGTTAGATTCTTATTTTTATGACGTTTTTGAATTTCTGGTTTCCCTGTTACGGTAAGAAGGAGAAATTGTTATTTGGGCGAATAAATATTGCCTTTAATTTGAACAACTTAAAGCATTTACACATTTGTTTATAATATTTAGAAGCCCAGCTAGTTTGTATATTATATTGTATATTTTGCTTATATGATACTTTAGGTATACACACACACACACACACACACACACACACACACACACACACATCTTTTTCCTTACTGGGACTTAACCTTCATTGCTACACTTGGACCTTTACTTAGAAAATTTGGCAGTCTGTTATTTGTAGTATTTTGAGGATCGTACTGTCATTATTATAGAAGTATGTAACCAAGCTTGACTTAATGGCTTTCATTGCTTTTTAAATGATTTTTTGTTCACAAGCAGGGTTTTATTTTGTTTTTATTTATATATTTTTTTAAAGATTTTGTTTATTTGAGGGAGCACAAGCAAGGAGAGGGAGAGGAGCAGAGGCAGAGGGAAATGGAGAAGCAGATTCCTGGCAGAGCAGGGAGCCCAAGGGGACCCTGGGATCCTGACCTATCTGATCTGAAGGCAGACACTTTAACTACTGAGCCAGCCAGGCACCCCTTTTGTTTTGTTTTTAAATAATGTAGTTGATTGAAATGTGTTCATTTAGGCAGTTACAAAACATGAACTAATATTAAGCAGAATAAGCTATGCTTAGTTGTAGAAATTATGCTTTGAATGTAGAATTATACTTTGAACTCACAAGAACTCCAGAGAAAAAATACTGCATTTGTTCTGTATTTGTAGCAGAGGAGGGCTGGATCTGAGTTCTTTAGACACTTTAGCATAATGTGACTTTCAGCAGGATTAGGATTAAGTGAGTACAGTTTATATAAAGTTAACGTAGCGAATTAGATGTGATCATCTGTAGAGGTGTGAGGTTGTTAAAGGGCTGACTGTGTTTGGGGAAGAAGTGTAGTGTGTCTTGATTATGGGGTCCATGGATGGGGAGTGTAGGGGATGTGTTGGAAATTCCACAGCCATAAACTGGGACCAGAATTTCAAGGATTATTTTTGACATATTGCGATTTATCCCATAGATATCCAGGTATAGACACCCAGAAAGCAGTAGGATATGAAGTTAGCATTCAGGTGGCATAGGGTGGAGGGACAGAGAAGTAGAATTCATCGTTTTGGGAATGTATGTGGTCACTCATGGGCAAGAGGATGAGGAGAGAAAACCTAAGGAAACCCTGTTAGTAAGGGAGACAGATCCCTGAGACGATGATCTTCTCCTGTACGAGGACGTGAGTGCATATGCTCGTGCAGGTGGAATTTAGTCGGGAGCAGGGGAACAAGAGGCCGGAGCTCCGAGTCTTTTTGGTACTTTACAGTAGGGCTCTTGGCAACCCTGCATCCACTGTGTTTGTACCTGTGCATCTGCATGTGGCTGGAGAATCCAGCACAACATTCTGACTAGTTGTGCTTTAAATTCATTGTCATGAACCTTAGGCGGCTTCTCATGCTGCCTAGCTGTCACACTGTATTATCTCATTGCCTTCCTATCAGCGACGATCTCTGTTTCTCCCGTCTTCTCAAACCTTCAACACCTCTTCCCCAGACCCACTTCTCATCTGGTTATTGTCCTTCTTTACTAAGAAACGTGAAGCTGACTGCTTCAGGGGACTACCTGACTAGTGCTGTCAGAGTTAGGTAACATCACATCAGCTGAACCCCAGTACCACGCCCGTTCTTCCTGCAGATGGACTGTCCCTGTCCCTATGCAGTGCGGCCCCTGTCCTTGCGCACTGTCCTCCGGCCTCTCTCCCACACTCCACTGCCGGACGGAGCTCCTTCATCTCTCTCTCCTTTCTCTGTGTCATCAGTGTCCTTCCTCTAATGGATCCTTCCCATCATTACACCATAGGTTGTTACTTCTCTCAAATAAACGAGAGAATGAAGAATTTCTTCATTTGAATTTTCCTTTCTTGCCAGCAGCTGTTCCATTTCTTTGTTTCTTTTCGCAGTAAAGCTCCTCCAAGGAGTGGTCCGTACTCACTGTCTTCAATGTCTGCTCTTCCATTTTCTTTTAAATCTGCTTTAGACAGACTTTCAGGCCCATGTCTCCAACTTAACATAGATGATAATCCAATTTAAAATTTGCTCTTAAAATCATAAGCCTTATTTGAATTAGAATATGTTATTCATGCCATTTTATATTCCTGTGTTAAGTGTAATATATTTAGGGAAATGTGTAGACTTTACCATTCATCTGTAGTTGCTATGGTTGTATCATAAAGAGGAACTTAAAATGGAAACAAATTTTAATTGCTGTTCTGTCATATTGGGTACCACACTTGTTGGCTTTGTAATATTGGGCCCCATATGTCCTTTTTGTGACTGTTCCTTAATCCTTCCTACTACTAAGAAGTTGTTTAGCTTTGACCAAACAGATGGTGTCAGGTTTCCCTCTAATATGTTGAATGATGTTTTGAATGAATAACTGAGCTGAGTGAGCATGAAAGTGATTTGTGTGCAGGAGGTTTAGTACCGAAAGAAAACAATATTCAGCAAAGTTAATGTGATGCATAATTAATTATATCCATAATTGATACAGAACTGTATGGTTTAGCTTTTAGTAATCTGTTAAAAATTCTTCTGAGAATATGGAATTGTTTTAGAATTATTTTAAAATCCTCTGGTTACAACCCCAAAGGAAATAGTCAATGGGCTTTTTCCTTTCACAAAAAGAATATAAAAAATCCTGTTCCTCAGTTGTTGGTACCCCTGAAGTTCGGAGGAAGATTAATTGGCTCAAAAGTATTGAGTCTAATTAATTCGTTGTTAAAGAGAGATCTATAGAGGTCTGATTCTTTCTGACTTTTCTGTATGTTAAAATCTCCCACTCTGTGAATCAGTCTATTTTTCCATTTAATTCTGCCATTTTTGGGCTTTATATATTTTGAACCTGTGTTATTAGGTTCATCTTTATGTCTTACTCCTGGATTGATTCTGTTGTTGCTGTGAATGTTCCTTTTTATCTCTGGTGATGATTCTTGCCTCAGTCTGCTTTGTCTAGCAAGCATACAGTGATAACAACTTTAAATTCATGTTTGCATCGCATAGCTTTCCCCATTCTTGTTACTTTCAAACTTTCCATCCTTATATTTGAGATGGGTCTCTTCTTCTTTCTCTTTGTCTTCTACACCTTCTACATCTTCTCTTCCTCCTTCTTTTTAAAAAATATTTATTTGAGAGAGAGAGAGAGAGAGCGCATGAGTGGGGGGCGGAGGGAGAAGCAGGCTCCTTGCTGATCAGGGAGCCCAATGCAGGGCTTGATTCTGGGACCCCAAGATCATGACCTGAGTCAAAGGCTAACTGCTTACCAACTAGCCACCTAGGTACCCCAAGATGGGTCTTTTCTAAGTAGTATGTATCTATATGGTTTTTAAAAAAACTGATTATTTTAGGGGCACCTGGGTGGCTCAGTCAGTCGGGCATCTGCCTTTGGCTCAGGTCATGATCCTGGGGTTCTGGAATCAAGCCCTGCATCAGGCTCCCTGCTCGGTGGGGAAACTACTTCTACCTCTTCCTCTGCCCCTCACCTAACTTGTGCTCTCTCTCTCACTCTCAAATAAATGAATAAAAACCTTTTAAAAATAAAAACTGATTATTTTAATCTTTTATTGGAATGGCTCAGTCTGTTTATATGTATTACTATCATGTTTGGGTCTAAATCTGACTTTCTATCTTCCCACCTATTTTAAATTCTTTTTCTGTCATTTCTTACCATCTTTTACATTATTCAAATAATTTTTATTATCCATTTTCAAGCCTATTAGTTTAATTATAAATTCTTTTGCTATTCTTTGGTGTTACCCGAGATTGCATTATTCATCTTGACTTATTTGAATATATAATAAATCAGTGCTGTTCCTCACTTCCCAGAAAAATCTAGGAACCTTAAACTACTTTAACTCCACTTATGTCTCACCTGCCATTAGGCATTATTGATGCATGCTTTAATTCTATATATATTTTAAGTCCCAAGTTCTTAATATCCATGCATTTACCTTTTCTTTTATTTCTTTATTTTTATTTTATTTCTTTTTATTTTCTTTATTTCTTCCTTCATGTCTGTTCTTCTACCAGGGCTTATACTCTTCCACCTGAACAAGTCCTTTTTATTATTTTAGTACATGTATTCTGACCGTTAAGTATGTCAGATGTCGTTTGTCTGGAAATGTCTTATTTTTGGATTCAATTTTGAAGGATTTTAAAAAATTTCTTGAAATTCTAAGTTGCTCGCTGTTTTCTTTTCGAACTTTAAAGGTGTTATTTCAGGGTCTTCTGACTTTTCAGAGTTTTGGTTTAGAAATTTGCTATAAGTCTTATTGCTGTGCCTTTGAAGGTTATCTCTTTTTGTTGTTGTTGTTTGTTGTTGCTGTTTTTTGATGCTTTTAAGGCTTCTTCTTTGTCTTTAGATTTCACAGGTTTTACTCTGATGTGTCTAGGTGTTTTTTCTTTTGTTTGCATTTTGCTTGGAGTTTGTATTGCCTTTTGAATCTGTGGATTGCCATTCCCCGCACCCCCCCCCCAACTTTTTAAAGATTTATTTGTTTGTTTATTTGACAGAAAGAGAGAGAGAGAGAGAGAGAGAGAACAAGCAGGAGACGGCAGGCAGAGGGAGAAGGAGAATCAGGCTCCCCACTGATTAGAGAGCCCAATGTGGGACGCCCAGGAACCTGAGATCATGGCCTGAGCTGAAGGCAGACACTTAACTGACTGAGCCACCCAGGCGCCCCTGGATTGCCATTTTTGCATATTAGTTCTTTAAAACTGTTTCTGCCCTATTTTCTCTATCTTCCCTTTTGGGACTCTGATTATATGTGTGTTAGACCATTTCCTAGTATGTATATGTGATGTGTCCTATGCTCTTTCATATATTTTCTATCCTTTTTTTTTTTTTAAAGATTTTTTAAAAATTTATTTATTTGACAGAGAGAGATCACAAGTAGGCAGAGACGCAGGCAGAGAGAGAGAAAGAGAGAGAGGAGGAAGCAGGCTTCCTGCTGATCAGAGAGCCTGATGCGGGACTCGATCCCAGGACCCTGAGATCATGACCTGAGCCGAAGGCAGAGGCTTAACCCACTGAGCCACCCAGGTGCCCCTATTTTCTATCCTTTTATCTCTTCTTGTTTCAGTCTATATATTTTCTTTTAATTTGTATTCTAGATTATTAGTCCTCTTTTTAGCTGTGTCTAATCTGTTAAACCTGTCTGCTGAATTTTTAATTCAGTGATTGTATTTTTCAGTCCTAGAATATTCATACGATTCTTAAAAAATAAAGAAGAAGATAAGATTACAAATCTTTGGTGAAGATATCCATCTTGTTATCATTTTTTTTGAACATATTAATTACAGATTTAAAAAAATTGATAATGCATTATCTGTCTTACCTTTTAGGTTTCCCCCTTATCTTTTTTGGGGAAATTATTCCTTTATATGCCTGCTAAGTTTTTATTAAATGGTAGTTATTATATATCAAAAATTTGTAGAGATTTTGGACAAACTTGTAGCTCTTGTCAGGCAGTTAGGGAAGAGGCAGAGCAACTTAGTCATCATGCTTGAGCTGTCTGAATTTTAGGATTTATAAGGCCTGTTTATTTCTAGCTCTCCATGAATCTTAAGATATAGTCATTCAGGGACCTGAGCTGGAAGTCTAGGGTGCCTACTAAATTCCTGCCTCATTGGTGGGTCTTGAACTCCAATTTTTGTCTTCTTAGGACTTTGAGATTGACAACAACTCTGTTTAGTTTTTTAAGTGCTGTTGATACTGTCTGCTTGACAGTCTGTGATGTTTATGACAGGGCAAATGTGTTGAGTTAAGCAGCTGAAATTTTAGGTTAACTTCTCTTTGTTTTCTTGCTCTGTAGGATCTTGGCCCTCAGGTCCTGGCTACCCTGAGCTCTAGTGTGAGACTGAGAAATGCTGATTTTCTGTCTCTTAGCAGTTTTTATCTGGGTCAGGCAATATTTTTACTCCTTTTCTTTGGTGCAGACTGTCCCCCCCCACACCCCACAGCCTTCCGCCTGCTACACATTTTCCTTCATTCTTACTATCTATAATACAAATATGATGGCTGGAGATCTGGCAACCAGGATATAAGCCTTAAAGAGGGTGTGGAGAAGAAAGACAGAAAAATTGAGAAGCCTAAATTCCTGTTGACCAATAGAGTCCTCATATCAGACCTGGATGACTTAGTTCTAGATTCCCTAGACATTAGGAAAGAAATCAACATCTTCTCTTGTTTTAGCCTCGTGATTCTAAGTTTTGTGATAAACCCGGATGAATTTAATACTGATTAATAAAATGAGGGTTCCTGGAATCAGTGTAAGTATATATTCACATAACTTACTAAGAATCACTTCTCAGTCTTTTATTTAATTGTGACATACAAAACAAGTGTCATGCACCTGAGTGAATAATATTATGGACAGGTCCTCTTAATATACTTGCCCAAAGACTATTACTTTAATTCCCCGAGAAGGGAACATGAAAATTGAAGTTAGTGAGAAGAATGTTTCTATAAGGAAAGATTTGACAAATTCTAGTGTTGTCACTTATGGTTATTGGTAAGTTACTTATACCTACCACACTATCCCAGTAGACCATTCAGGGGGATTATAGTGCACTGTCTTGAAACAGTGTTTTCCTTTCATTCAACAATACCATCCTATGGATAAAATATGGTTATAGCCTAATGTGGTAGTGGGGGGAATGAAAAAAGCAAGGGGTGATTGAAACAAATATTCAGAAATTAGTGACACATTACGTGTAGAGAGATCAAAGAAAAACTTTAAAGATGATGCTAAGCTTTTGAACTTAAAATCTGGCATAGTAATGCTATTGGTACGGAAATAGGCAAATTAGGGAGGGGTTCCTTGCAAGGAAATAAATGTTTCACTACTTGAAATTAAGAATATGTTCAATTTAAGAAATAATTCTTCCTCTTGGTATATATGACTTCTTTGTATAATGTGAGTTGTATCACACCAACATAAAAGAGTTTTCTTTAACTTATTCTTACCCTAAAGGATCCTGCAGGACTTTACCTACCCTCAGGTTGCAGCTGCTCTCTCACATATTCAAAAGCTGCTTCTAGGGACGCCTGGGTGGCTCAGTTGGTTAAGCGGCTGCCTTCGGCTCAGGTCATGATCCCGGCGTCCTGGGATCGAGTCCCACATCGGGCTCCTTGCTCAGCAGGGAGCCTGCTTCTCCCTCTGCCTCTGCCTGCCACTCTGTCTGCCTGTGCTTGCTCACTCTTTCTCCCTCTCTCTGACAAATAAATAAATTTAAAAAAAAATTTTAAAAAAAGCTGCTTCTATCCATAGACAGTATTTTATTTTATTTTATTTTATTTTCATAGACAGTATTTTTAGAAACTATTTTAAAACCATTTACATTTGAATGTATATGGTAGAACTATGACTCCATTGAAAACAGGAATTCACCATAAAGCAGCATTATGTCCTTGTTTTGACAAAGATTATAATTAGCATCTTAGGACTTACGGTAGTATCTGTTCACATTTTTGAGGTATACACTTACGAATGACTCACTATCTTGACTCACTTGTTTAAGTTCACTGTCATTCAAAAGCTCTTTCATTCTGCTTTTCTTTTTCTTTTTTTTCCCAATGAATAGAATTATTGTAATAAGTCTCACATTGCTGAATATAACCTTTGTTTTTTCTTAATTGGTGCATATATGCCACGCCTCTAGGCATATTCAAAGCTTTTACTTTTGATGGCTGGCATTTTGCTGTTCAGTCTTGGCAGGAAGTATAGCAGAGTGACAGCTAGTAGTGTGTAAGAATAGTGAGACAAGTTCACTTGTTAATAGAATTAATGTATAAATACTATATAATTTATGTTAGTGAACATATGCATCTTTTGTTTAGGAATGTACCATAAATTTAGTTGTACCCAATTAAAGCCTATTCCAGGAACTATCATCAGGCTTCATCATTGAGCTGGCCCGATTGTTTGAAAGAATATTTGCTCAAACAAAATTCTAGGCAAATAATCTGAATAGTTCTTAGAGTTTATGATAGGATCCAACCAATAACTTAAGACTCGGTGAGCAGACCTAAACAATCCATTATAGAAATTCAGCGAGTTTGCTACCCTGCATATAGACATTAACATTTGATTACTTGCACAAGATTTTGAGACATAGAGGCCTGTTTGTGGTACCACTGCTTAATGGCTCTATAATCACCATCCAGTATTAACCTGTCCAAAGGCTCAGTCTTCTCATCTCTACAACGAATGGTACTGGTGTCACTAGAGTTGTGATTGGGATTAAATTAGAAAATTCTTGTTCCTTCATTTAGTCATTCAGGAAGTTTCTGAAGCTCAGTTATGTGTCAGGTGCTGTGCTAGGCACTGGTTTAGAGTGGTAAATAAAATGATACGGACTGATGTGTGGGTTCAGTGGGGAAGACTGAAAACAAACAAGTAAACAAAGAAAATAATTACAAGTTGTGGTATTTTCTGTGAAGAAGGTATCAAGGTGCCATCAAAGAGAACAGCTGAAAGAGGAACTCCCTGAAGAGGTAGCTCTTAGGTTGACATGGGGAGAGTGGTAGCTGTGAGCCATATAAAGAGGAGAGAGAATTCCAGACAGACAGAACAGAAGAATGTGGGATGGCCCTGCGGCAGAATGAAGAAGGGGGATGCTGTGCTGGTAAGAACTAAAATAAGGCCTGTGTGGTGGGAGTTCTTGTTTGGAGTCATTGAAAAGTGGGATAGGTAGCTGTTCGTGATCCGTGCGGTGCCTAGCCATGGCCCCTGATGGATGTTAGTTGCTATCAGTGTTACATTTACAATCATTTAGTTAGAGGTCACTTAAAAACTTAAAGGAAGCAAATAGCTTCCAAAGCAGATTCAGCAAAGTCAGTGCTTTGAAACTTGTGTTTGTGTGTAGAGACCATTAGTCCCTCACTTGGGGCCTATTGATTATTTTTTACGTTGTTCACGTAAATTTGGTTATTTGATTTTGTTATAGCCTAGAAATGGCAAATTGGGTGTAAATTTAGAGATTCTCCACAAACAGCAAGACATTGCAGTAATAAAAATAAAACTCAAAGTGATTAGTGATTGTTAAAAATGTGAGGTTATAAAACCTTTTAAGAAAAGATTTATTGAGGTGCAGTTTGCAGACAATGAAATTCCTCTAATTGAAGCATGGAGCTTTGATGAATTTTGGTAATTTTATGAAGTCAGTGCACCACCACCACATCTCAATATAGAAAAGTTCCATCAAGAATCCTGAAAGTTCTTGTCTTCTTCTGTCTCTTTGCCCTACCACCATCCTCACTCAGACAGCCCCTAATGTGTTTTCTGTCGCTATAATTTTGTGTTTTCTAGGCTTGGATATAAGTGGAATTATACATTATGAGGCTTTTGTGTTTTATTTATGTTGCTGCATGTATTAGTAAATTTGTTCCTTCGTTTTGTTGGGTAGTGTTCCAAGTACAGATTAACCATAATTTATCTATTTGCCAGTTTATGGACATTTGGGTTAGTTTCTTGCCTATTATGAATAAGGTATTCACATAAAATTCTTTATGAACATGTTTTCATTTTGGGCACCCAGTGTAGTAAGATTTTCTCCTGTATCTTCTTCTAGAAGTTTGATAGTTTTTGCTCATACATGTAAATCTCTTGTTAGAGTAGGGCATTAGTTTCTAACAGGATACTTGGAGGCCAGCATGGAGGAGGTCTTGGCCAGCTATAGGGAAAGCCTGTCCTGGCAGCATTCCACAAGCAGCCAGGTCGATCCAGACAGGCCCAAGATGGTGGTTCCCACATGCAGGAAACCCCCGACCACATAAGGAAGAAACGGCAAGAAACCCTGCTTCCAAGAAATCCCTATCCCAAGTAATGAATGTTCTGATCCCTAGTTAACAACTGTCAGTAAAAGACAGAAACCCCCAGGGTGTGCAGTTCCCTCTCTTGAACTTACCCACTCTCACATCTCAAGACTTTATACTTTTCACTTTAAGAAACTTTCCCTCTTGTGTCGCTCGTCCACTGTGTTGCATGTCTATCCTTGAATTCTTTCTTGTAACAAGACCAGGAACCTTTGGTGACTCCTTTGCGATGGGCCAACTCAAGGCCGCAGGGCCCAGGGTCTCCCCATTTCATCTGACAAATACTGAATTTTTTCAAGTTAATTTTTGTGTACTGTGTGAGGTTAAGAGCCAAAGTTTGTTTTTTTTTTCCTGTATAGATATCTAGTTATTCCAGCATCATTTATTGAAAAGATATTTTCAACATGAATTATTATGAAACCTTGAAACTATGAGATCTTGTTATCATCTGTAACCATTTTCTTTCAACAAGAATTTAAGCCTGACAATAGAGCTTATTCAAATATAAATAAATCCATCTTGTAATCTTACTGATAAGTATATATTTTAGGAGACTGTGGGAATAATGAAAGGAACTGCTTTTCAGGGCTAATTCAAGTTAATAAGAAAGTGCTTGTTGGTGAGGTTCAAGTGCTGATAACTTCTGAGAATTTGCAAAATGCTAAGGAATGAAATTCTGTGCCAACTTAGTGATATATGATTGTCTTTAGAAAAGTGAATTAGAAAAATGTAAGAGTTAAAGGTGGTCTTCCATACATTTGCAGACTTTAAAAGGAGACCTGGGCCAATTAAAAAAACAAAAATGGAAAAAAAATCTGCAGCGGTTACCGATTCTAAGAAGAAAGAGATGATAAAAGAATTTACACTGAATAAGTAAAAATATACATAAAAGCTGTTGAAGGTACCCTCTGAGTTTTAGGATTTGAATGAAAGATGGAAGAAAAGGCTTGTAACCTATACTGAATGAATAAGAGTAGTAAGTGCTTTAAAAAATAATGTCGGGAAGAATCAAGAGCAAGTGAATTGACGTATGTGAGCATTGTGGGGTATGATAAAAACACCTGAAAAAGCGTAGTTTGATTCCTGGAAATCTGTACTGACCACATAGTCCTGCTATTCAGAGCAGGTCATGTAATGTAAACATGAGAGAGAAAGAACACGTCTCAGACTCTTTTTCTTCCATCTGCTTGTTTTAGTTTTTGGGTTTTGCCTTTGTTTGTTTGTTAAAGCAGAAACTTTCTTCTGGGTTGTTCAATTTGTTGATGTATACTTATTTCAGTACTGTCTTATGGATCCTATGAGTTTTTGTGGTGTCAGTTATAAGTTCCCCTTTTTTGTTTTTTATTTTGTTCGTTAGAGCCCTCTCTTTTTTCTCAGTTAGTCTAGCTAAACATTTGTTAATTTTGTTTGTCTTTTCTTTTTTTAAAGATTTTATTTATTTATTTGACAGAGATCACAAGTAGGCAGCGAGGCAGGCAGAGAGAGAGGAAGGGAAGCAGGCTCCCCGCTGAGCAGAGAGCCCTGATGTGGGCCTTGATTCCAGGACTCTTGGATCATGACCTGAGCCAAAGGCAGAGGCTTTAACCCACTGAGCCACCCAGGAGCCCTTGTTTGTTTTTTCCAAGAACCAACTTTCAGTTTCATTAATTTTTCTTTCTTTTCTTAATTTCTATTTTGTTTATTTCTGCTTCAATCCTTACTTTATTCCTTTTACTGACTTTGCCCCCCCCTCGCCCCCCCCCTTTTTTTCTTCCCTAGCTCCTTTAGGTGTTAAGTTAGATTGGTTATATGAGATCTTTCTTGCCACTTGAGGTAGGCCTGTATTGTTACAATATACCCTCTTAGAACCATGTTTGCTGCATTCCAAAGATCTTGATATATTGTATTTCTGTTTTAATTTGTCTCTAGGTATATTTTTTATTTCTTTGATGACCCATTTGTTCACAGCGTGTTTAATTTCCACATTTTTTGGTGTGTTTTTTCCAGTTTTCTTTTTTTTAAAGATTTTATTTATTTATTTGACAGACAGAGATCACAAGCAGGCAGAGAGGCAGGCAGAGAGAGAAGAGAAAGCAGGCTCCCCACGAAGCAGAGAGCCGATGCGGGGCTCGATCCCAGGACCCTGGGATCATGACCTGAGCTGAAGGCAGAGGCTTTAACCCACTGAGCCACCCAGGCACCCCCTAGTTTTCTTTTTGTAGTTGATTTCTAGTTTTATTCCATTGCGGTTGGAGAAGGGGCTTGATATGATTTCAGTCTTCTTGAATTTACTGAGACTTGTTTAGTAGCCTAGCATGTGGTCTGTTTTGGAGAATGTTACATGGGCACTTGAAAAGGCCATGTATTCTCTTGCTTTGGGATATGGTGTTCTGTATATGTCTATTAAGACCATCTGGTCTAATGCGTCATTTAAGGCTGATGTTTCTTTTTAATTTTTTGTTTGGATCTATCCATTCATATAAATGAGGTGTTAAAGTATGCCACATTGTCAGATGTCAATTTCTCCTTTTAGGTCTGTTGATATTTGGTTTATATATCTTGGTTGTGTGCAGGTATGCTGCATGCATATGTGCTTATAAATATTATGTCTTCTTGCTGGATTGATTACTTTATCATTATGTAATGGCCTTCTTTATCTACTATTACAGTCTTTGTTTTAAAGTTTGTTTTATCTGCTATGGGTATAGCTACTCCAGTTTTCTTTTCATTTCCATTTTCATGCACTATCTTTCTCTATCCCTTCACTTTCAATCTGTGTGTGTTCTTTTGATGTGAGTCTCTTGCAGGCAGCATATAGGTGTGTCTTGTTTTCTAATCCAATCAACTACTCCCTGTCTTTTTATTGAATAGTTTAGTCCATTTACATTTAAAATAATTATTGATAGAGATGTACTTATTGCCATTTTATTTGTTGTTTTCTGGCTGATTTTATAGCTCCTCTCTGTTCTTTTCTCTTACTCTTTCCTTGGTGGTTTGATGGCTTTCTTTAGTTTTATGTTAGATTTCTTTGTTATTTTCTTTTGTGTGTTTGCTCTAAGATTTTGGGTTGTGGTTACTATGAGGTTCGTATATAACTTATCAAGTATATATAGTCTGGTTAGTTGATAACAACTTAAATCTTAGTACATCCCAAAACTATACTTTTTTCTCAGTGCCTCCCACATTTTATATTTTTGGTCATATTTTAGATCTTTTTATGTGCCTCTTATCTAATTACTATAGTTTTATTTATTTTTATTCCTTTTGTCTTTTAACCTTCATACTTGCTTTACATACTTTATATACCTTTACTATATATTTACCTATATTCTAGTAAGATTTTACTTTTGGATGTTTTCTTAAGTAGTGCCATTTCTTTTTGGTTTAGGGACTTACTTCCCTTTAACATTTCTTATAAGGCCAGTTTAATGGTGGTGAACTTTTTAAGCTTTTGTTTATCTGGAAAATGCTTACTTCATTTCTGAATGATAATCTTGCCAGGTAGAGAATTCTTGTTTGGAAGTTTTTCCATTTTAGTATTTTGACTATGTCATGCCACTCTCTTCTGGCCTCCAGAGTTTCTACTGAAAAATCTGCTCTAGCCTTATGGAATTTCCCTTGTGTGTAATTAAGATTTTCTCTTTATCTTTTAACTTTTATCACTTTAATTATAATGTATCTTAATATGGATCACTTTGGGTTCATCGTTTTTGGGAACGGTCTGGGCTTCCTGGACCTGTACATTTGTTTCATTTTTCAGATTAGGAAGTTTTCAGCTGTTATTTCTTCAGATAAGTTTTCTGGCCCTTTCTCTTGATCCTTTCCTTCTGGGACCCTTATATTGTGATGGTTATTCTCCTTGATGCTATCTCAAAGATCCCTTAAGTTTTCTTTGTTTTTTAAAAATTCTGTTTTCTTCTTGCTGCTCTGTCTGGGTGAGTTCTGTTGTTTTGTTGTATAGTTCACTGACTCAGTCATTGACCCATTAGACCAGATGACACATTTTTTTGATTTAAAAATGGGTCATTTTTTTTTTTTTAAGACAGGATTTTAAAATTTTATTATAGGAATGTTACCTATAAGCAGTGTTGAAGATACTTGTGGTCCCCTTTTGTTATTCAGTGAAGTGTCAAAGGTGATGTGACTGGGTTAACAGCTTAAGTTTTCTCTAAGGATTTGTAGTATTATTTCATCACAGTCCAGGTCTTGGGAGCCATGAAACCTTCAGGAGGTTTCTGGCCGTCTTAGGCAAGTTTGCACATTCAAGTTCCTGACCTCTCTTGTTCCTGCGGGCACGGTGAGCTTGATCCGCCTTAGTTGCTCTCTGTATATAACATTGACTCTGTTATACTAAAAGCTCCCCCTGTGATGTGAAATGCAAAAATATACTTTATAAGTAATTCTATGCAAAATTATAGTCAAAACTAGTATAGAAAATAATAGACTTTAAAAAGCATTAAAATAAGTCATCAGTATGCTGAATCAGTAGTTTCACTTTAACTGCAAACTTAATTTCTTAGAACACCATTTGGGCTAGTTTCTGTATAAGTGTAAATACTACAAAAACTTCTTATTTATGCTGTTCTTACCTAATTTGTTACATTCATAGATTTATATGATATCTGGCTAAAAGCAAATTGTTGTAAAACTAACCCTATGTACTTTTTTAAAAAATTTTTTTAATTTTTTATTTTTTATAAGCATATTTTTATCCCCAGGGGTACATGTCTGTGAATCGCCAGGTTTACACACTTCACAGCACTAACCATAGCACATACCCTCCCCAATGTCCATTACCCCACCCCCCTTTCCCGACCCCCTCCCCCCAGCAACCCTCAGTTTGTTTTGTGAGATTAAGAGTCACTTATGGTTTGTCTCCCTCCCAATCCCATCTTGTTTC
>PISX010002358.1:102402-163306 GCA_004024625.1 Mellivora capensis | reverse complement strand
TTTTTTTTACATTTTTTATTTTTTTTATACATTTTTATATATTTATTTTTTTATATTTTTTAATATATTTTTTTAATTTTTTTTATTTTATTTTTTATATATTTTTTATATATTTATTTTTTTACATTTATTTATTATATTATATATATATTATTAATATATAAATAATTATATATTTATATAAATAAATAAATAATTATTATAATTATTTATACATTTTATATATTTTTTATAAATATATATATTTATTTTATTATATTATATTTATATATATAAATATAAATATATAAATATTATATAATATTTATAAATAAAATATTAAAATATTTTATTTATTTATAAAATATTTTAAATATTTTATTTTAAATATTTTAAATATTTAAAAAATATTTAATAAATATTTATTAAAATATATCAAATAAAATATTATTGTCTGTCAAATAAACAAATAAAAAAGAAAAGAATGTGCTTACCAGGGCACCTGGGTGGCGCTAACAGACAACTAACTCTTGGTTTTGGCTCAGGTCATGATCTTAGGGTCATAATATCGGACTCCACATCAGGCTCTGTGCTCAGCAGGGAGTTAGCTTGAGATTCTCTCTGCCTCTCCCTCTGCCCCTCTCACTCATGCTCTCCCTTTCTCTCTGTCTCAGATAAATAAATAAATCTTTTAAAAAAAGAATGTGCTTACATTTGTTCCCCTAATAAAAACAGTTAAAACTATTAATTTCCCTCTAAGTACTGCTTTAGTTCGTCCCCTCACAAGCATTTTGACACAGTTTATCTTACTTGATAATCTTAGATGTTAGGTTAGGCAGATACACTTTAGAGATAAGGAAAGTGAGGCTTAGAAAGGCAAGTGACCCACTCAGTATGACTTTGCAAGAAAGTGGCAAAGCTGGGCCTTTGGTTTCCAAAGTGGTACTCCTTTTTCAAACCCATGCTATTTGTGAGACCATAGATTCATATCATTCCCTTGCCTATAATGGGGTGCTTTCTCTCTTAGTTTGTGCTGTGAAGGAAGAAATTGATTAATACTATTGACCAGAGATGAGAGGACAGTTAGAAGTAATAGCATGAGTAAAGGCATAGTAGAAAGGCAGGTATGGTATATGCTAGAGAATGATGACCTATCTTACTTGCTATAGAACTGGACACATTAGGGGAATGACCAGAGTGAGACTGGAATGATAGCCTGGAATCAGTTTAGGGGGGAGTTTAGAATTTTTTTTAAAGGCAGCATGGAATTGATGGAAGTTTTTACCAAGGAATATTCATTAAACCTTTGATTTTTAAGAATGTTATTTAGCAGTGTACAGAAGAGATGGCCCGTAGATAGTGAAGACCAATTAGGTCTGTGGTAAAACTTTATGGGAAGGATTAATGAGATTTTTGAACTGTTGGGATCAGTTGACCTGCATAGGAGGAGTAAATGGTCAGATTTGTTGCAGTAAAATTTATAGGACTTGGTGACTTATTGCATATGTGGGGCAGGTTGGAGACGGAGTAGGTAAAGTCTGGGAGGATGATGAAATCTTTACAAAAGTGGAAGAATGGGGTAGATAGGAAGTGGATGGGGGGAGTTAGAGGTATTTTTAGCTTTGCTGCATTACATGGGGCATTGTCTCCCCCTTGATACTGACCTTTGAATGTTGACTTGAGGGATAGTAGTCTGACAGCATGGAGGCTTTGGCTCTTGGGGAGTACCATGATTTGGTCTTTAAAAAGGTGGGAAGAAGACAGTGCTTTCCATTTCTAACATGCTGGGGGCTCTTGGTGTGTTGTAAAACATTTTGGATTTTTTTTTAAGATTTTATTTGACAGAAGAGAGCGCGAGAGCACAAGCAGAGGGAGCAGCAGAGGGAGAGGGCGAAGCAGGCTCTCCGCTGAGCAGGGAGCTCTATGAGGGGCTCGATCCCCGGACCCTGGGATCATGACCTGAGCCGAAGGCAGACGCTTAACCATCTGAGCCACCCAGGCGCCCCTGGATTGCTTTTTCATTTCCCTGTTTTTCTCTTTTAATGCATGCATTGGATTTTCTCTATTCTGTTGGAATGGTGGGAGAAGTTAGGTGTTAGCACCTTTGGGGCCTATCATTATCAGAGGCAGAAGTTCAAAACCTGGTGCCTGTGGTGCCAGGGTGGCTCAATTGGGTAAGCATCTGCCTTTAGATCAAGTCATGATCCCGGAGTCCTGGGGTTGAGCCCCGCTTTGGGGGTGTGTTTGCGGGGGGGGGGGGGTCCCTGCTCAGCGGGGAGTCTGCTTCTACCTCTCCCTATGTCCCATGTCCCCTGTGCTTGTGCTGTCTCTCTCTCTCGAATAAATAAATCTTTAAAAACAAAACAAAAAGCCTGGTGCCCCTGGAATTGGCTTTCCTTATGCAAAAGTGGTTTTTCTGGCCCAGTATTTTCTTCTAGCTCAGCTTCAGGTCCAATATCTTGCCCCAGTAAGGTATTTTGAAATATTTAGATGAAGAGAACTCCTGCAATAATCTAGCTTTTACAAAAAAAAGTTTGCTTCCAGTTGCCATTTAATGTGTTTCAGTGAATGTGAAAGTGTGGCATCGCTGGTTCATGTCAGAGTCCTGTGTGTACTTGGCTTTGTAAAGAGATTTTCCTTTGCCTTGGTGTTTTGTTGGCACTTTCGTTTTTCTCATTATTACTGTGCTCTAATCCTACAATGGATTCTTTTTTTTTTTTTTTTTTAATTTATTTATTTGTCAGAGAGAGAGGGAGAGAGAGTGAGCGAGCACAGGCAGACAGAGTGGCAGGCAGAGGCGGAGGGAGAAGCAGGCTCCCTGCCGAGCAAGGAGCCCGATGTGGGACTCGATCCCAGGACGCTGGGACCATGACCTGAGCCAAAGGCAGCCGCTCAACCAACTGAGCCACCCAGGCGTCCCACAGTGGATTCTTCTTTTCATGGCTTTAGCAACCAACCATAAGTGATAAAGTTTAGATCAAGAGATATTTCCAAGGGTTTTCCTGTCTATGTACATGGCAAAAATCTTAACATCTGTTTCCCCAAGGTAGCTTCTTATAACCCCTGCAGCAGGGAGACAGGAGAGAAAAGTAGCAAGAAATCTGGGCCTAAATATGCCCTTATAGGTTGCCTGGGCAGAGGACGTGCTTAAAATTCAAAATTTTTTTTAAACAAGAACGTCATGTGTTTCTTATTAACATTCATCTGGATTAATGGATCCAATTCCTGATTTCGCTCATTCTGCAGATGTATGATGAGTCTTAGTTAATAATATGATTTCCCTTCCACTACCACTTGAACTTCTTGTAGGCTACCTTTATTCTTGTGAAATATTTGCAAGGAAAATCCAGATGCCCCATTCTTTCCTATGGTATGGTATTTTTACTTGTGTGGGTTTTTTTGGTCTTAGCCTGGTTCTGCATCAGGGTTCTGGGGCCACCACCACTCTTTCTTCTGAGAGCATTCTACTCATCCAAGCTGTTTGGCCAATGTTATGAATAGCCTTGTTAAGCTAAGACAAGAGTAGGGTTTTTCTAAAGGAATTTTACTGGAGAAAAGACCAAGCCCTACCCAGAAGCTGCAGGCTTAAAAACTTACTGGTTATTCTAAGAATGATTGCTTGCCAGAGGGTTTTATTTCCAAACTTGCTTCCCCAGGTTGCAGTAGGCATATTGGGAATTTATGGAGCTTCAGGATGAACATGACAAACCTTGTTAGAGTGCCAGTTTTATCAGGAGATTGGGGGAGTGGTGTTGGGGGTTGAGACTTTTGTACTTTAACTGGTAAGGAATTAAAAATATTTTTGTAATGAAAATTAGGCATAGAAACCACAATTCATATGCATTTTTAAGGTAAAATGGGATTTTTTTTTCAAATAAATTTTAGAGTTTGAGTGCTTTTGTTTTTGTTTTTTAAAAATTTTATTAATTTATTTGACACAGAGAGAGAGAGCAAGAGCACAGGCAGGGGGAGTGGCAGGGAGAGGGAGAAACAGGCCCCTGTGGAGCAGGGAACCCAATTCGGGGTTCAGTCATAGGACCCTGGGATCATGACCTGAGCTGAAGGCAGATGCTTAACCAACTGAGCCACACAGGTGCCCCAGTTTGAGTGCATTTTGAATGGTACCTTGAGAGTCCCAGAGGGATAAGAACATTTTCTGCAGGCATTTAGGACTCCTCAGTAGAAAAGTTTGAGAAGTCCTGGTTTAAGTTAGTCAAGATCTGGGCACAGGCTGCCTTGATGGATACATCTTTTTAGAAGGTGAAGGCTGCTTTTTTGTTTATTTTATTTTTGTCTATTTTACATGACAAATCAGGATACCGAGATACTTGAATTGAAACTAGATATGTTCCTTCTGGAACCTGCTTCATAGCTATCTTGTTGACAGAAAGCTAACCTCGTGGATGTCAACTTTGGCCTTAGGCTGACCTCCTTCACGTTGGACCACTGGTAGGGAAAGGTGATCTCCTTCTCAACCCCTAGATCTCAGGCTCTTCTCCAGGGAGTTTGCTTTTTGCTTTTTTTCTGACCCCATTCTATTTGTCCTCTTTGCTTACAATGTAAAGAATCAGGTAAAGTTTTCTAGGCAGAGGGCCAGGGCAAAGCCCTGGTGTGGGAACAAATTTGCTTATTTAAGAATCAGGAACGTAGAGGCCATGGTCGCTGGAGCATAGAGAGTAAAGGCCAGAGTGGTCTGGGGTGAGATAGGCAGGGGCCTGAGCATGTAGGGGCAGTGGTGGCAGTTTGAAATATACCTGGAATCCTGGGTTTATTTGTTTGGGTTCTAACTGTTGTACTTTCAGATTCTCATTGTGAGTTCTGGACATAATCAGTAAATAGTAGCAGTCTGCAGGAAAAGTCATGCTGTCTGAGCAGCTGCAAATCAAAGAAGTGTGGGGACCTTCTAGAAATTTGTACTAAGTCAGAATGGGTGGTTTTGTTTCATAAAGAATTGTACCTGGGAGGAGTGAGTTCTGCAATCTAATGGGAATCCTACCCAATGTTCTCTCCCTCATATGGAAGCCCCCATGGGCCTTCACAAGGCAGCATAAGTTACGGAGTTAGAGTTCTCACCATTTACTATGGTATCTCTGTCACATCAGACTCCTTACTTTGAGCCTAGATTTATTTTCTAAGAATAGTTTTAAAGAAACTTTATGAAACCTGTGATTGCGTAATGTCCTAGATCTAGATCCTTCTTTGGAGAGTGTGTTTGGAATTTGAATAATATTTCAAAATCTATAATGCCAAATGGCTTGTTGACTTTACTGTTAATAACTTTGTGATTGTGAGTAACATGTGCTTATTAAATAAATTTTGGAAATACACAATATCACAAAAAATCACATGTAATTCCATCAGCCAGTGATAGCAAGATACTTTGTTATAGTTTTCCCAGTCTTTTGCTATGCAAATGTGTATTTTTACAAAACTAGAATCCTATTGTGTATTCCTTTTTGCATTTGCCATTTAAAAGTCTTCATAATTATAGTGGCTTTGTAACTCCATGGCATTTCACTTATTTTTACTTTATTTATTTAATTAATTTATTTTTTACAATTTTATTTATTTATTTGATGGTGAGGGAGATCACAAGTAGGCAGAGAGGCAGGCAGAGAGAGAAGGGAAAGCAGGCTCTCTGCTGAGCAGAGAGCCCGAAGCAGGGCTCGATCCCAGGACCCTGGGATCATGACCTGAGCCAAAGGCAGAGGCTTTAACCCACTGAGCCACCCAGGCGCCCTCTAAGTTTTTATTTTTAAAAAATAAAAAATAGGGAAGTCTGGGTGGCTCAGTTGGTTGGGCGTCTGCCTTTGGCTCAGGTCATGATCCCCGGGTCCTGGGATTGAGTCCCACATGGGGCTCCCTGCTCAGCGGGGAGCCTGCTTCTCCCTCTGCCTGCTACTCCCACTGCTTGTACTCTCTCTTTCTCTTTTCTCTTTTTCTCTCTTAAAAATAAATAAATATATAATACAAGTAAAAAGATTGTGGTTGTCAGGGGTTTAGAGAGGAGGGGGTGATGAATTGGTAAAGCATAGAGGATTTCTAGGGCAGTGAAACTACTCTCTACGATACTTTAATGGTGGATACATGTCATTATGTATTTGTCCAAACCCATAAAGCGTATAACACCAAGAGTGAACCCTAATGTAAACTATAGGTTTTGGGTAATAATGATGTGGCAACGTAGGCTCATCCACTGTGTATAACAGATGGACCACTTTGCTGGGCGATATTGATAATGGGGGAGGCTATGCATGTATTGGGGTGGGCTCTCAGTTTTTCTGTGAACCTAAAACTATGGGAATATCCTATGCCTCCAGTCTTTTACCCAGTGTTTTCAGTTTCCATTTATGATTCCTGCTTGTATCACTTATTAATATGGTAGCAGGAAAATGGTGATTTTTGTGATTCTATATTCCTTTTACATTTATGTGTATTTTTTGGTAAAGATGAGCTCTCCCTCCCCACTTTATTTTTCATCCTCCACCTCCTCATTATTATTATTTATTTTTTAAAAATATCAATATGGTCTCAGATCCTTTTTTGAAAAATTCTGTGTGATAGAGGCTCCTCAGTGGCTGAGTTACCCATGGTTAACCATCTGACTTTCCACTCAGTTCATGATCTCAGGTGTCCTGGAATTGAGCCCTGCATGGGACTCCATGGTCAGTGGGGGGGGGGGGTGTCTCCCTCTCCCTCTGACTGTCCCCCTGCTCGTGCTTCCTCTTTCAGATAAATAAATAAAATCTTGAAAATTCAGTGTGATAGAATCCATTCCTCTTGTTCATTTTGATGCTCAAATAGTCCCAGAGTTGGCTAGTGGGAGCACCTTCCAGCTAACTTCACTGTTCCTTTGGACACGTTCCCTATAGTTTGTGAGCACTTCCTTTTCTTTCTGGCACAGCAGTGTTCCAGACCTAGCTTGTATTTTCTCTGTTCCAACCTGGGAACTGGCTTTTTCTCCAAAGATTGTTGGTTTCTTTTAGAGGGAAATGGTACTTAGAAGCTAAGATCTGGGCTATACATGTATACTGGGATATCATTGATTATAGGCTCTTTTGATCTGTAGAGCCAGGAAATACATTTATTTAAAAAATTGTATTCATAAACAGTGCTCTAAACTTTAAAACTTCTCCTATTTCCTATTTGTATCTTTCCCCCACAGTGAGAACTTGGTTTTCAGCATTAGTGTATTTATTAATTTGCTTAGTTTTATAGTAGGTTCAAATAATTTCAGATGTTTTCGCTACAAACAATAAATCTAAAGTTCAAGAGTTTTTTTTGCAGTTTTTTCCTTTTACTGTATCCCACTAAGCTATTTAGTCAGAGTATTGTATAGTTGGATTTTTGTTTTTTTTTCCCCCAGCCTTATTAAGGTTTAATTTTATGCTATATATATCCCTAAAACTATCATCAAAATCAAGATAATGAGCATATGCATTACCCCTGAAAGTTTCCTTATTCCCGCTTGAAGTCCTTCCCTCCTTTTCCTGCCCTCTAACCCTGTCCCTAGTGAACCACTGATCTGCTTTCTGTCCTTATTGATTATATTTTTGTATAAATGAAACCACATAGGGTATTCTCTTTGGGGGCATCTGGCTTCTTGCACTCAGCATAATTAAGATTCATTCATGTTGTATATACCAGTTGTTCATTTCTTTTCATTGCTGAGTAGTATTGGATAGTATAGATATACCGCAATTTGTTTATCCATTCTATGTGGGTTCTTTCTTCCTGTCTTCTTCCCTCCCTCCTTCTCCATTTTTTTCTTTCTTTCTTTCTGTGTTATTATAAATGAAGCCACTATTGAACATTCATATACAAATGTATGTATATACAGATATCTGTATCAGATATCATATACAGATATGTATATACAGATACAAATGTATGTATATACAGATATCCATACATATCTTTGTATGGATATGTGCTTTCATTTTACTTGGATAATGGATTTTGTCATCTTTATTAGCTATCCAGGTCATGGGGAATTGGATAGAACTGAGTGAGAATAGAACATAGTGACATTTTGCTAAAGACTTCCCTTTAGATTAACCATTAATGTTCAGTGAGTAAGATTATTTATCTGCCTATAGATCCAGGTGACTGTTTTGTAGCCCACAGACCACCATCTATTTACAGGACTCTCAGAGTAGACTGTTAAATGCATTAGTTGAAATGAAGTTGTTGTTGTTGTTGTTGTTTTTTAAGATTTTATTTATTTGAGAGAGATAGCAGGAGAGGGGCAGGGGGAGAACCAGGCTGTTTGATGAGCAGGGAGCCAGACATGGGGCTCAGTCCTAGGACCCTGGGATCATGACCTGAGCTGAAGGCAGACAATTGGTTGAGCCACCCAGGCACCCAGAATGAAGTTTTTGTGAGAAAGGTATCTAATAGAGTCTTTTAGGAGCCAAATTGTGTAAAAAGCTGTGTAGTCCAGTGAGTTTCAGTGCCTAAAAGAGTGGTGGATCCCAAAAAGAGAACAGAGAACATGAGGAGAGCAGTACAGTGTGTGAGAGTGACAGGGGAAAGGAATGCATTTGTTTAGTCATTCAGTAATACTTATTGAGCACTTTTTGTTAGGCATTATCATGGGTGTTGGAGATATAGCAGGGAATGAAATTGCCTCTATAAAAATGCCTATATATAATAAAAATTTCTATTTATTAGGTAGAGACAGATGATAAATACATAAACAGGATGCCAGAAGGTTTTAAGTGCTGTGAAGAAAGGGGGACTAGGTAAAATATAAATGTGGTGTGGTTCTATTTTATGTAGCATGGTCAAGAGAGACCTTACTTGATCAGGTGACTTTTGAGTGAGCCATGAAGGAAATTAGGGGGCTAGATTGGTGGTTGTCTAGGGAAAGAGCATTCAAGACAGGTAGGATAGCAAAAGCAAAGATTAAAGGCAGGAGCTTTCTTAATGTGTGGAAGAAACAACAAGGAGCCATGGTAGCTGAAGCAGAGTATGCTGGGATGAGGGTGATAGAAGAGAGACCATGGGATCAGATGCCTTATTATGTGATGTGGGAGCTGCTAGACCGTTTGAGCAGAGGAATGAGATCTGGTCTAGGTTTTAAAAGATCACTGTGACTGATATGTCAGGAGCAGGCTAAGGGAGATAAGGGCAAAAGACTAATTAGGAAGATACTGCAAAATCCAGGTAAGAGGTGATGGTGGCTTGGTGGTTAGTAGTAGTTTTGTTTATGTTTCGAAGATAGAGCAATAGGATTTGTGGATGAAGTGGATGTAGATTGTGTGAAAGAGAAAAGGTAAGGATGGGTTCCAAAGCTTTTGGATTGAACAACTTGAAGATGCCATTTTCTGAGCTTGGGAAGATTGGGAGAGGCATAGATTAGAGACAGATAAAACTTTAGTTTTGGAAACATGTTAAATTTGACATGGCTTATGTCTCCAAGTTGAGATGTCTAGAAGGCAGTTAGATTATGGAGTTGAAGTTCAGAGGAGAACTCTACATTGACGATAAAAACATGGGCTATATCAGTATGTAAATGTATGTCATGGGACAGGATGAGATCATCCCAGAAATAAGAGAAGTGGCCTGAGTGACCAAGAGCTGGGCATTCAAAGATGGGGAGGGGGATGAAGATGGTCTAGGAAAGAAGACTGAGAAGAAATGGCCATTGAGGCAGTAGGAAAGAGAAAAATGCTATGGGAGCCCCCCCCCCCCCATTGTATTTCACAGCAGCAGTGATCAACCATGTTACTTACAGGCTAACAATGGCTAAGATAGTATAAGGAGTAAGAATTAACTGTTGGATATTTGCAATATTTGCAGATCAATCAATGTGATACATCACATCAAATAAGAGAAAGTATAAAAACTATCATCATTTCAGTAGATGCAGAAAAAGCATTTGACAGAGTACATTCATTCATGATAAAAACACTCAAGTAGGTTTAGAGGGAACATACCTCAGCATAATAAAGGCTCTCTATAAAAAATTCACAGCTAATATCATCATCAGTGGGGAAAAACTGAGAGCTTTTCCCCTAAGGTCAGGAATAAGACAAGGATGTGTGCTCTCACCATTTTTGTTCAGCATAGTACTGGAAGTCCTAGCCACAGCAGTCAGACAACAAAAAGAAGTAAAAGACATCCACTTCAGTAAGGAAAAAGTAAAATTTCCACTGTTTGCAGATGACATGATACTGTATATAGAAAGCCCTACAGACTCCTCCAGAAAACTACAAGAACTAGTAAATGAGTTCAGTAAGATCACAGGATACAAAATCAACATACAGAAATCTGTTGCATTTCCATACACTAATAAAGAAGCAGCAGAAGGAAAAATTAAGAGTCCCATATACAGTTGCACCAAAAATAGTAAAATACCTGGAAATAAACTTAAAGAAATGAAAGACGTGTATTCTGAAAACTGTAAAATATTGATGAAAGAAATTGAAGATGACACAAAGAAATGGAAGGACATTCTTATACTCATGGATTAAAAGAACAGATATTATTAAAATGTCTATACTATCCAAAGTTATCTACAGATTTAATGCAGTCCCTATCGAACTACCAGTAGCATTTTTCATGGGACTAGAACAAATAATCCTAAAATTTGTATGGAACCAAGAAAGACCCCAAATAGCCAAAGCAATCTCGGGGAAAAAAAGTTACATTACAGAGCTGTAATAATCAAACCAGTATGGTACTAGCACAAAAAATAGACACACAGATCAATGGAACAGAATAGAAAGCCCAGAAATAAACACACAATTATATAGTCAATTAATCTTTGACAAAGGAGGAAAGAATATGCAATGGTAAAAGGTTACTTCAACAAATGGTGTTAGGAAAACTGGACAGCTACATGCAGAAGAATCAAAGTGGACCACTTTCTTACACCATACACAAAAATAAACTCTAGATTAAGGACCTAAATATGAAGCCTGAAACCATAAAAATCTTAGAAGAGAGCACAGGCAGTAATTTCTCTGACATTGGTTATAGCAATATCTTTCTGGATAGGTCCTCTTGAAGGCAACAGAAACAAAAACAAAAATAAACTTTTGAGACTTCCTCAAAATAAAAAACTTGCACAACAAAGGAAACAACCAACTAAATTGAAAGATAGCCTACTGAATGGGAGAAGATATTTGCAAATGACATATTTGATAAAGGGTTAGTATCCGAAGTGTAAAAAGAATTTCTACAACTCAACACTGAAAAAACCAAATAATACAATTTAAAAATGGGCAGAAGAGATGACCAGACATTTCTCCAAAGAAGATATCCAGATGGCCAACAGACACATGAAAAGATGTTCCATATCATTCAACATCAGGGAAGTGCAAATCAAAATAAAAATGAGATATCACCTATACCTGTTAGAAATGCTAAGGTGAAAAACAAGTTTTGGCGAGGATGTGGAGAAAAAGGAACCCTTGGGTACTGTTGGTGGGAGTGCAAACTGATGCAGCCACTGTGGAAGACAGTATGGAGATTCCTCAAAAAATTAGAACTACCCTATAATCCAGGAATTGCACTACTGGGTATTTACCCCAAAATTACAGAAACACTAATTCAAAGAGATACATGCACCACTATGTTTATTGAGGCATTATTTATGATAGTCAAATTATGGCGGCAGCCTAAGTATTCATCAGTAGATGAATGGATAAAGAAGATGTGTGTGTACACACACACACGCACACTGGAATATTATGCAGCCACAAAAAGAATGAAATCTTGCCATTTGCAACAACATGCATGGATCTAGAGAATATAGTGCTAAGTGAAATAAGCCAGTCAGAGAAAGACAAATACCATATGATTTCACTCATATGTGAAACTTTAAAAATGAGCAAAGGATAAAAAAAGACATAAACCAAAAAACACAGACTCTTAACTTAGAGAACAAACTAATCCTTACCAAAGGGAAGGTAGGGGGAGGCATGGGTAAAATAGGTGAAGGGGATTAAGAATAGACTTACCGGGATGCCTGGGTGGCTCAGTGGGTTAAAGCCTCTGCTTTCGGCTCAGGTCATGATCCCAGAGTCCTGGGATCAAGCCCCACATCCAGCTCTCTGCTCCGCGGAGAGACTGCTTCCTCCTCTCTCTCCCTGCCTGCCTCTCTTGCCTACTTGTAATCTCTATCAAATAAATAAATAAAATCTTAAAAAAAAAAGAATAGACTTACCTAATTTTTAAAAAGATTTTTATTTGTTTATTTGATAGCGTGAGAGAGCACAAGAAGGTGGAGAAGCAGGCTCCCCATGAGCAGGGAGCCTGACACAGGGCTCGATCCCAGGACCCCAGGATCATCATGACCTGAGCTGAAGGCAGACGCTTAATCCACTGAGCCATCCAGGTGCCCCAAGAATAGACTTATCTATTTTTTTTTTTAAGAGAGAGCGAGAGCGTGCATGAGCAAGGGGAGGGGCAAGGGGAGAGGGAGAAGCAGACTCCCCACTGAGCATGAAGCCTGATGTGGGGCTTGATCCCAGGACCCTGAGATCATGACCTGAGCCGAAGGCAGCTGCTTAACTGAAAATGCCACCCAGGTGCTCCAAGACTAGACTTATATTGATGAGCACTGAGTAACATATGAAACTGTTGAATCACTGTAATGTACACCTGAAATTAATATAACACTGTTAACTACACTAGAATTAAAATTAAAAAAGAATAATTAGCTGTTGGATTTAGCACCATGGGAGTCCTTGGTGCCCTTGATGAGCAGTTTTAGTGCCATGATAGGGGCTTAAACAAGAACAGGTGGAGAGAAATTGGAGACCCCAAGAATAAACAATGTTTTGAGGAGTTTTGGTATAAAAGGAAATGAAAAAAGCAGTAAGTGAAGGGGTATCTGAGGTCAAGGAAAGGCTTTTTTAAAAATTGAAAGATCTTATCCTTTGTTGACTTTTTGCCAGTGGGGCTTATCAGGTAGGGAGGGAGAAATGGATGATGCAGGAGAGTTGGGGGGCAGTTCCTACTGGCTCAAGCCACGGCCTGAGAAAAAGCCTTTGCCTCAGCCTTAGTGTTTGATAAGAGAGGAATGCCTGTCAGGGTAAGGTAATCATCTGCATCTAAATTTTTGTGATCTTGGGCAAGACCTTGCTCAGCCTTTAGGTTCACTTATACGAGATGAAATTCTACCACCTGAATCTAGATCTGTTTTCTTATTCTGGATGAAGACAGAGAAGGATGTGCATGTTTTTAGGAACAAAGAAGAATCACCAAAGCAGAGAAAAGGGTTTAGCTATGTGACTGAATGCAATACAGACAGCTTAAATAGCTCTCTGTTGCATTTCAGCATTTTTTTTTCTCAACTTAGATGACCAGCACCATTCCTTAAATTACAGATTTAAGACAGGGATGTTTGGGTGGCTCAGTCAGTTAAGCATCCTACTCTTGGTTTTGGCTCAGGTCATGCTATCAAGGTGCTGGGATCCAGTCCTGCATCAGCCTCAGGGCTCAGTGCGGAGTCTGCTTGTCCCTTTCCCTCTGCTCCTCCCCCTGCTCACTCACTTGCGCGCTCTCTCTCTGGAATAAATAGATAAAATCTTTTTTAAAAATTACAGATTTAGGGCGCCTAGGTGGCTCAGTGGGTTAAAGCCTCTGCCTTCGGCTCAGGTCATGATCTCAGGGTCCTGGGATTGAGTCCTGCATCAGGCTCTCTGCTCAGCAGGGAGCCTGCTTCCCCCCACTGTCTCTGCCTGCCTCTCTGCCTACTTCTGATCTCTCTCTGTCAAGTAAATAAATAAAATCTTTTTAAAAAATTACAGATTTAAGATTTTTTAAAAAATTTTTGTTTGAGGGGCGCCTGGGTGGCTCAGTGGGTTAAAGCCTGTACCTTCGGCTCAGGTCATGGTTCCAGGGTCCTGGGATCGAGCCCCGAGTCAGGTTCCCAGCTCAGCGGGGAGCCTGCTTCCCTTCCTCCCTCTCTGCCTGCCTCTCTGCCTACTTGTGATCTCTGTCTGTCAAGTAAATGGATAAAGTCTTTTCTTTTTTTAATTTAAATTTTACGTAGCTAATATACAGTTCGGTATTGGTTTTTGGAGTAGAATTCAGTGATTCATCACTTACATATAGCACCCAGTGCTCATCACAACATGTGTTTCCTTAAGAATGCAAACTGGTACATCCACTCTAGAGAAGAGTATGGAGATTCCTCAATAAGTTAAAAATAGAACTACCCTACGATCCAGCAATTGTGCTACTAGATATTTACCCAGAGGATACAGAAATACACATTTGAAGGGGTACATGCACCCTGATGTTTATAGCAGCATTGTTAACAATAGCCAAACTATGGAGAGAGCCCAAATGTCCATCAGTTCATGATAAAGAAGGGGTGTGTGTGTGTGTGTGTGTGTGTTCATGTGCACACATGCACACACAATGGAATATTAGTCAGCCATCAAAAAGAATGAAACTTACAATTTGTAGTGATGTGGATGGAGCTAGAGTGTATTACGCTAAGTGAAATAAGTCAGTCAGAGAAAGATAGGGTGATTTCTTGTTAGAAATGAGGTAGTGTCAATTTTGATACAATTTCCTGTCCTCCTTTTCTGCATGCTAGGCTTAAAGACACAAAGGGGCAGAGTTTGGGTGTGCTGGGGCCAGAAGATTGTTTTGTAACTGCATCAGGAAAGCATGTCAGATACTGACCCATTTGTTCAGAGTGCCTTTGAAGGACCTTTAGCCTTCCTTCCCAATAATCCAGGGAGTGGGAGCTTCTGATTATAGGTTTAATTTACATTTCTCTAAGTTCTTGGCCTTTTTCCATATGCCTATGACCAATTTCACTTTTGTAAAGTGTCTGAACACATTTTTTGGAGCACTTTTCTTCCCTTTCATCTATTTCGTATTGATTTATAGAAATTCTTCGTCTCTGGATATGAATCTTATTGGGTACACATAAATACCCATCTTTCCCTTCTGTATTGCTTGATTTTTTAACCTCTTGTGTTTTCTTTTTTGGGCAGCTTTATGCTTCTTTTTAAATTGTATTTTTGATGAGTAGATATTTTAGTTATAATGAAATTGAATTTATTTTTTCCCTTTATGTTTAGTGCTTTAGGGCTACCCCAATGTCATAAAGATATTCTGCTATTTTCTAGAAGCTTTAAATGTTTTACCTTCACATTTAGGTCTGGGATCCATCATGAATTGATTTTTGTATGGTATGTGGTCGGGGTCAAGGTTCATCCCTCTCTTCCCCAAATATGATTATCTAATTGATCCAGTGTGCTGCATTGCATTTTCTTTTCTTTCTTTTTTTTTTTTTTTTTTAAATTGTGGTCTCTGAGTTTAGTTTTTTTTTTTTAAAGATTTTATTTATTTGTCAGACAGAGTGAGCACAGGCAGACAGAGTGAGAGGAAGAGGCAGAGGGAGAAGCAGACTCCCCGCTGAGCAAGGAGCCCGCTTTGGGACTCGATCCCAGGACACTGGGATCATGACCTGAGCCGAAGGCAGCTGCTTAACCAACTGAGCCACCCAGGCGTCCCTATATTGCATTTTCTTGTACCTTTCGTTGTAAACTGAGGCACAGTACATATGTAGCTCTGTCTCTGAACTCTATTTTTATTTCTTTTCAGCATAACAGAATTCATTGTTTTTGCACCACACCCAGTGCTCCATGCAATGCGTGCCCTCCACAATACCTACCACCCGGCTCCCCCAACTTCCCACCCCCCTGAACTCTGTTTTTCTTCCACAAAATTTCCATGAAGGGAAATGGGAGTAGAGGAGAAATTATGCAGAGTGGTGGCTAAGAATGAGAGCCCTGGAGACAGATCAGTCACCTCAGTTCAAACCCTCTCTTTACTACTTAGACCTTTTTGAGCAAGTTTCCTTTCTGTAAAATGGGGATAATTGTAGCATTATCTATTTAATAGGGCTGTTTTGAGGACTGAATGAGTTAGTGGTATGTACGTGTGTATGTATGTACGTATGTATGGAGACTCCATGCCCGGCACGGAGTCCATGCCAGGCTCAGACTCATCTGAGATCAAGACCTCAGCCGAGATTAAGAGTCTGACACTTAACTGACTGAGCCACCCAGGCTCTGCCATGTTTCTTGTATTTGTGACATGAATAAATCTAACTGATAACGAGCCTTACTGGTGGGGTGAGCACCAGTGCTCTGGGAGCAGGGCTAGTGACTGGGAGCAGTTATTGTATGCCCTCAGGCATGACTGGGGTGCAGTGTGTTGGGTCCATATCTCACAGGGCTCACCACAGACCTGGTGCTGGGCCCACAGCCATTCACCAACTGCTTCATCTGTCCTGACTTCAGACTTCCCAGCAACCTTCCTGAAGGGAAGTTCTTTAAGTATTTCCTGAATTGTCTTCTGAAGTCTTAAAGTAGTCTTCGGTCCAGTTCAGAGTACAGAAACAGGATGTGCTAGTTTTACATAAAATTCCCCAAACAGCGTACCAAGAGAGAAAGCAGCAGTTATTAGCCTTTTCTCCACAGGTGTATTGACAGGCACTGAAGCCTTGCAATGCTGGGCACACACTGAAGTAAAAATAAAAAGGAAGAAACCTAGGAAGGCTTTCAAGAGGCTAACCTTTAGGCAGACACCTGAAAGAGAGTATGGGTTAGAAGTAAGTTAGAATCTAACACGTACCTGTTAGATAAGGAGATGGGGAAAGAGGGACACAGCATCCTGCTTTGCAGACTAAAGAGCATGGAACGGAGGGTTGTGGGTGGAGGGAGGTGCTTGGTGGTCAGAGAGAAGGCAGCAATCAGGAAAGGCCTGATGGATTTCAGATTTTATCCTAAGGGCACAGGGAACAATTTTATTTTTTTTTTATTTTTATTTTTTTAAAGATTTTATTCATTTATTTGACAGAGATCACAAGTAGCCAGAGAGACAGGCAGAGAGAGAAGAAGGGAAGCAGGCTCCCGGCTAAGCAGAGAGCCCGATGCGGGGCTCGATCCCAGGACTCTGGGATCATGACCTGAGCTGAAGGCAGAGGCTTTAACCCACTGAGCCATCCAGGCGCCCCTTACAGGGGACAATTTTAAAGTGTTTTTAAAAGATCCTGGGTGGTTAGAGAGTGACTGGAGCAGATTCAGAAAACTCACTCTTTTTGCAGTGTGGATTGAGGTAGAGGGGAGCAGTCAGGAGGCAGGGAGATTCTGGAGGCCAGGAACCCAACCAGGTAGTACAGTGGTGTGGAGAGAAGAGGAGAGGGATAGTTAGGTACCTTCTTCAGGCACAGAATTCATGACTAAATTTGAGGAGAGAAGAGGAGAGAAGGAAGGATGAGCGTTTTTTCCCTTGACGGTGACCGGGTATAGCAGAGCTCTAAAGAGTTGCTACTCTGTGGGGTGCAGGGTGCTGGGAGAGACACTGTGGAATGTTCTTTCACCACGGAGACTTTGTACTTCCGTTCTTAGCCTTTTTTTTTTTCTTAATTGTCCCCTTCACCCATCAGGAAGCAAGGCTGCAGTGTGCTTCTGGCTAAGTACACATTTTCTTTGCATTTTCTACAGCCCCACAGAAAACGTTTGTCGTTTTATTTTTAATATGATCGGTCAGAAAGGGTCTTACCTGTCTTTCTCTGACCAGAGTTACTGTCTAGCCTTTTCCATTCAGGAGTTAACATTTAAGGTTGCAACCAACAAGACTGTTCTGAAGGTCTGTGGGGTGCACTAGTTTACTGTTTTGCCAAGATGTGACTTTCAGTGATGCTCTCTTGAGGCTGGGTGGCGGGGACTGATGATTGGCCCTGCCTTCCACAGCATCTGCTCCTCAACCTACCCTGTTCTCTGCTCTCAGATCAGAAATTCTGATCATTAAGAGTTTGAAGGGATCATTTAAATGTTTCAGTATACGTGAATGAGTTTTGTAAGAAAATCATGTGCTGTAGCAGGGTTCCCATTTTATGACGGTGTCTTCTCTTTCCTCCTGTGCTTTCTCACCATGACCTCCGTTGTGAAGTCTGATGGACTCTGTGCTTGTGAAACTCCAGTCTTTGTTTACAGCCTCTTCTCAACTAATGAATCCTTCTGGGAGTTTTGTGGTTTTATTTATTTATTTATTTTTGTGGTTTGTAGCTTCAGTGCTTCAGCGTGTTCATCAGTAGAATGGAATAGTAAAAGGAGTTCTGTTGATTACCCCGCCTCCCCTTACAGGTCACTAGCATGCTTTTGTTTGTCCATTGGACCAGTTTTACTGTCTTCTTCATTCTTAGGTTAACAGGTGCAAGAACAGATTTTGGAGGATTATCACCTTAGTGGGTGTACCCAAGCCCTCTCAAAAGAAATGAAGTGAGCTGTTGGTATTTATTTCTCTTTGCTCATTCCCTCTTAAAAGAGGCAGCACTTGGGGCTTGTAGAAACTGTTACTTCTTTTAAAATCCCTGCTTTGGGAAAGCAGAGATCCTGTTTGCCCCTCTAAATCTCAGCTCTCAGGCTCAATGGGAATTCCAGGAGATCGCTTTCTAGCCTCCTTGAGAAAGGCTTGCCAGTTGGAGTCTCGACGAAGAGGAGGAAGCCCAGCATGGACTGACATGGCCCTTGATCCAGCTCCAGTTCTGACACCTCTTTCTGGTTATATAACATCAAGCAGCTGCAGCTTCCGGAACCACTTTATTCCTTGTAGTGCTGAATGGCAGGTGGAGGAGGCACTGACCCTTTAGTGATTCCGAAGTTACCAGGAATAATTTATGCTTGAGTATTTAATTCTATTTTTATTTCTCCCTTGTTTGAATCACTCATACTTTGGGAAACAAGCAAGGAAACATTCCATTGCTTGTCTTCCCATTAAGATCCCTACCCTGTTCCTTTTTACTGGAGAGACCTTTGGAAGTAAAATTTTGAGGAAAGAGTGGCCAGTCTATTATCACTTGAGGACTTTAGCAGAGTCTAGAGGAAGACCCGTCCCCCCATCCCCTACCCCGGGCAGCTGGCCTCAGGTGGCTAGGTGCTTCAGTCACCAGGTGCCTTGGCTCAGCTATTGCTCTTGGATGGGCTACAGCTGGTTTTAGATAGGCTTCGGCTCTTTCTACACCTTCACACCCTGGGCACTGCGGTTTCTTTTCCTTAATGTGTTGTGATGACTAGGTGTGGGGTTGGTTCCAGAATTCTGGGGGATGGCAGGATGGTATAAATCAGGCTGAGTGTATGATTCAGCATTTGTGTTTAGCTTGAAGACTTCAGTTAAGGAGAGACAGAATTAGTGGATGTTTTCTCATGGCTGATGGAATAATAAAGTTGGAGAAAGTGGGGAAATACTTCAAGAACCAGCTTAAATTTCTGAAGTAGTGATTTCAGTTTCGACTACTAGAGGTACTGAAGTTTTTCAGAATTATAACTGTTCTTTGTTATATTCTGGATATACTAAACCTTTGTTATTTATATTGTAAATAGCATCTAGTCTATGGCTTATCTCTTAACATCATTCATAGTGTTCTTTGTTGTAAAAAAAATCTGTAATTTTTTAAAAAGATTTTATTTATTTATTTATTTATTTGTCAGAGAGAGAGAGAGAGAGAGCGCGTGCAAGACCGAGCACAGGCAGACAGAGAGGCAGGCAGAGGCATAGGGAGAAGCAGGCTCCCCGCCGAGCAAGGAGCCTGATGTGGGACTCGATCCCAGGACGCTGGGATCATGACCCGAGCCGAAGGCAGCCTCTTAACCGACTGAGCCACCCAGGTGTCCCAAAAAAATCTGTAATTTTATTGTAGTTTAAGCTTTTCCATTTTTTTTTTAAAGATTTTATTTATTTATTTGACAGAGACACAGTGAGAGAGGGAACATAGCAGGGGGAGTGGAGGAGGGAGAAGCAGGCCTCCCGCAGAGCAGGGAGCCAGATGTGGGGCTCTATCCCAGAACCCTGGGATCATGACTTGAGCTGAAGGCAGATGCTTAACGACTGAGCCACCCAGTTGCCCCTCCATTGTTTGAGAGTCATTTCTTTCATGGGTGAAAAAGAAAGAGGACATAGGAGAGGCATGTTTTAAAGATTGAAATGTGGTTTTCATCAGCCTCTTTTGTTTTATTTGGATTTTTAAATTTTTATTTCATGAAATTATTTTAGATAATTGTCTGTAAGACTTTTTAGACCTTTAGACCTTTATAGACCTTGTCTGTAAGACTTTTTAGTAGAGCTAGGCATTTGCTTTACATTTTCTCATAACTCCTTAAATGTTATTCACAAATTAGGCTAGACTCTTTTAAGGTAGCAGCCTTAGTCTGTCTTCTTTTCCACCTTTTGCTCAGAGATTCCTGCTTTCCTGCTTTGCTGAGAGCCCAGTAATTCTTACCTGTGGTTGCAGAGGTGGCCAGAAATCATCATGATGCTGAGCACAATCAAAATTAAATCAGTCTGCAACACAGGGCTAGAATTTCAGATTGGTTGAAAATATGTGTAGTTGTGTTTACAAGTGAATGTTTCTTTATAGTTTTTGTCTGACAGCAGTGGTTCTCAACAGGGATTGGTTTTGTTCCCAAGGGGACATTTGGCAATGTCTGGAGATATTCTTGGTGGTCACAGTTGGGAAGGAAGGTGTGACAACGAACCTGGCTGGGGATGCTGCTGAAGGTCCCCACAATGCACAGGGCAGTCTTCTACAACAAAGCATATCCAGTCTAAAATGTCGACAGTGCTGAGGTTGAGAAAGCCTGTGCAGCCCTGGTATCTGAAAATGTTTTGCATTCGTTCTCCTCCCCAGTGAGAGCCCAGTGGGAAATCTGACCATTTCTTTTCTTCATAAGTATTAGGTTGTTTCATGAGTTAGTCAGAATGGTATTGGTTCCCTTGTTAAAAATGTGTTTAATTCAGGATCTGCTAATGCTCCTTAGTATTAATACTATAAAGATCTATTCTTCCAAGGAACAAGTATGATGGTAATTTTTTTTCACTCATTTTGACTTCCATGACTATTTTGAAGGTGAATCGAATTTTGGCTTGCATGTTTTACCCATTCACTTGACAGACAGAGATCACAAGTAGGCAGAGAGGCAGGCAGAGAGAGAGGGGGAAGCAGGCTCCCTGCTGAGCAGAGAGCCGGACTCGGGGCTCCATCCCAGCACCCTGGGATCAGGACCTGAGCCGAAAGCAGAGGCTTTAACCCAATTTTAAGTGTGCCTGGGTGGCTCAGTTAAGTGTCTGCCTTCACCTCAGGTTGATCCCAGGATCCTGAGATCCAGCCGCACATCAGGCTCTCTCCTCAGCACAGAGTTTGGTTCTCCCTCGCCTGCTGCTCCTCCCCCACTCATGCTAGTTTGCGGGCCCGTGTGCGCGGGTGCTCTCTCCAATAAATAGATAAAACTTGTTAAATCAATTTTACTATACAATTTATATATAGTAAAATTCACATCTTCTTTGTATAGATTGATGACTGTTGAAAAATATGATTGCCCCGATCAAGATATAGAAAATACCCATTTTTCCCAGAAAGTTCTCACGCCCTTTTGTAGTCAGTTTTCTGGGCAACCACTTTGAACTCATTTCTGTCATTATAGATTGGCTTTGCCTGTTGCAGAATTTCATATAAATGGAATTATTCAGTACATATTCTTTTGTGCTTAACCTCTTGCTCAGAATGGTGTCTGTGAGATTCATCTGTTGTTGCACATGTCCCTAGTTTGTTCGTTTTTATTGTTGAGTAGTATTCCAACTGCAAAAAGTTAAATACAACTTGTTTATCCATTCACCTGTTGATAGACATTTAATCTAATGAGTAAACCTGTTCTGAACAATCCTGTGAAGCTGACTTGGTTTTTAATAATTAGAGGTAAGTTTTCAGTTTCCCTTGGATAAAATACTAAGATATGAATTGCTGTGGTAGGTATATGTTTAACTTTATTAGAAAATGCCAGAATGTTTTTCCAAAGTTATTGCATCACTTTACACTCCTGCCAAGTAGTATGTGAGAATTCCAGGTACTTCATATCCTTGCAAGCATGTGGTATGGTCATGTAACCAAGGGTAGTGGTGCAAGAGTACCTGGCTCCAGGATCCCAAACAGAGCAGGTTTGGCCACTTGCGCTGACAAAATCTAAAGGCAGAGAGACTAGCAGTGGTGAAACAAGAAAGGAATTTATTTTAGTGATGCCAGCATGGGGTAGATAGTAGACTAGCATCCCGAAGCGGTCTCCAAAGTGCTGAAAATACTTCCAGGTTTATATAAGGAAAATGTGGGACAAAGGTTAGTGGATATGTGCAGGTGGGCAGTGAAGGTCAAGTCAGTCATTGTCTTGGGGTCAATCACTGCCAGAGCTCTTGCTGGCTCAGTATAGTCCTTATTGCTTGAAGTGTGGTAGTTTTGGTTCCCATCATGGAATGCATTTACCTGCAGGGTCTTTTGCCTGAGGTAAGAGATAAGCTGGAAAGAAGAACTTAATCATTTAGAAATTTGAGGTCAAAATGGAAGTAGTTGAAGTCTCCTTTCAGTCAGTATTATTATATGTGCTGCCAAGCAAGCATATCAGCCAGTATTATTAATTTTAGCCATTCTAGTGATTATCAAGTGGCATCTGATTGTAATTTAAATGTGCATTTCCCTAATGATACTGAACATCTTTTCATTTGTTCATTGAACATTTGTATATCTCTTTTGTGGAAAATCCGTTCTCCTCTTTTGGTTTTCTTACTGGGTTGTTTGTCATCTTCTTACTGAGTTGTAGAGTTTTTAAGGAATATTTTCTAGGGTGTCTGGGTGGCTCAGTTGATTAAGTGTATGACTCTTGATTTCAGCTTGGGTCATGACTCAGGGTCATGAGATCAAGCCCCATATTGGCCTCTGTGCTCAGTGCAGTCTGCTTGAGATGCTCTCTTTCCCTCTCTCTCTGCCCACCCCTCCCCTCCAGCTCCAACACACACATGTACTCTCTCTTTCCTAGTAAAATAAATAAAATCTTTAAAAAGAGAGGATATATTCCAAAGTTGTGTTTTTTGTTTTTGTTTTGTTTTGTTTTTTAATTTGACAGACACAGCGAGAGAGGGAATACAAGCGGGGGCAGTGGGAGAAAGAGAAGCAGGGTTCCTGCTGAGCAGGGACCCTGATGTGAGGCTTAATCCCAGGACCCTGGGATCATGACCTGAGCTGAAGGCAGTTACTTAACAACTGAGCAACCCAGGCACCCTGAGAGAATATATTCTAGATACAAGTCTTTTATCATGTATATATAGATACACACACACACACAGTTAATGTTTTCTATGAGACTGTAAGACTGTGACTTGTCATTTTTCTTTTAAGGATACCTTTTGAAGAGAAGTTTTTAATTTTGATGAAGCACACTTTATCAGGTTTTTCCCTTGTGATTCAAGCTTTTTGTGTCCTGCTTAAGAAATCTTTACTTGGGGCGCCTGGGTGGCGTAGTGGGTTAAAGCCTCTGCCTTCGGCTCAGGTCATGGTCCGGGGTTCTGGGATCGAGCCCCGCATTGGACTTTATGCTCGTCAGGGAGCCTGCTTCCCCCTCGCTCTCTGCCTGGCTCTCTGCCTACTTGTGATCTCTGTCTGTCAAATAAATAAACTCTTAAAAAAAAAAGAAATCTTTACTTAATCTAAATTTGCATCTGTTTTCTACTATAGTTTAAGCTTTTATGTTTAGGCCTTGCTCCATTTTGAATTGTTTCTATATGACATGGAATGGGGTGAGGATTGTATCCATTGCAGAAGGTGTGCTGGAAAAATTTTCTCCATTGGATTACTTTGGTACCTTTGTAAAGAATCAGTTGACTATAAATGTGCAGTCTAATTCTGGACTGTATTACATTAATAACTATATCCTTACTCAAAATCATCATTACTGTAGTTTGAATCAGGTAGTATAAGAATTCCAACTTCGTTGTTGTCTTTTTTTTTTTTTAAGAAGTCAGACACTTAATGGACTCAGCCAGGTGCCTCATTAATTTTCCATGTTACTGCTGGTGATAGAGTTGCTAAACTTTATGAAACAGTGTTTTTTTCCTTTAGCGTCCTATAATATTTTCCTTTAAACCTTCATCTATAATCTCCTTGAGGCCTTTTGGGCTTTTATGACCAGTTTCCTCACTAGCTTCCACTCACCATTTGACCCCAAACACGAGGCTCCTGTTTAAATTTTTTATTGAATTTTTAATTTTTATATACCCCAAGTACTGAGTTTCTGTTTCAGTTACTAATACTATGTCATAAGTTTCCCCAAAACTTAAGTAATCTAAGACAGTAACATTTATTGTTTCTCATGGTTACTGCTCACAGTCCTAACATCTAGGCCATCAAGGTTTCCCCTCCCTCCCTTCTTCCCTTCCTCACCTAAGCTCTGTACCCAGTTTGGGCTCGAAGTCACCACCCCGAAATGAAGAGTTGCAAGTTCTACTACTGAGACAGCCAGGCACTCCTAAATGTCTCTTGATTGAATTTTTCTTGACTATGGATATTTTTTCCTGTTTCTTTGCATATCTGGTGACTTTTGATTAAATAAAATGGTCTTTGCACATAATATATTGTAGAGGCTCTGCATTCTGTTATCTTCCTCTAAAAAGTGTTCATTTTAAGTTTAGCAGGCATTTCAGTTACTGATTGATCCCCTTGAACTTGTGAAGCCTTGGTTTTATGCCATTTCAGTACCAGTCTGTGAAAAGCCCAAGGTGTTTTCCAATCTGATTTGGTAGGACTCAATCTCTAAATTATTCTGTCTTCTTGCAGACCATGTCAGGGCTTGGTTTTAGGCTTTGTTAGGGAGGATGTAATATAGGTCTCACTCTAGAGAGGTTCTTACTCCTAGGGGCAGCCTTTCTTTTGTCTCAGCTGGATGATAGAGGTGTTATATAAGATGTTAATGAGAACTTTCAATTCTGGCAAGTCTAGCACTCTCCAGTTTCCCTGACATTGCTCTTTCCCTAGCATTGCTAGACTTCTAGTATCTCTGTTTTGCTCTCACTGTGGCCATATACATACTCTGAATGATTTCACATGTTTGAAATTTGTTGATGTTTGCCTTATGGTGCGGTAAAGGGCAGTTTTGATAAATGATGCATACATAAGCTGTTGAAAAGAATGTGTGTTTTGTTATTATCCAATGAAGTATTCTAAGTATGTTTGTTAATTCAGATTTGTTAATTGTTTCATTCAGTTCTTGTATGGCCTTACTGGTATTTTTGCCTGTTGAATTTTATTCTTGAAAGAGGCATGTTAGTCTCTCATTATGATTATAGATTTCTGTATTTCTTTCAGTTTTGATATATTTTGAGGCTAAGGTATTGTGTGTGTATAGATTTGATACTGCTATGTCTTTTTTGTATGTTGACCTTTTGTCATTATGAAACATCCCTTTTTATTTCTATTATGCTTCTTACCCTAATGTCTCTTTCACCTGATATTAGTATAGATATGTCAGCTTTTAGTTAGCATTTAACATCTTTTTTCAACTCTTTTTTCTATTCTTTCCACTTTTTTCCTATTACTTAATTTGTTTTTCATGCTAGCACTGCTTAGTTGGGTTTTGCTTTTTTAATCCAGTCTAACAGTTTTAGTCTTCTAATTGGAGCCTTTAGTTGATTTGTATTTAATGTAATTATTGATATAGTTGTGTTAAAACTTATCTTGGTATTTATTTTCTATCTCATCTTCTATCTTGTTTATTAGAAAAAGGTTAATCAAGTTTGTTTTGGTTTTGTTTTTTTGTGTTTTTTTTTTTTGTTTTGTTTTGTTTTTTTGTTTTTTTGATGATTCCGTTTTCTCCCTATATAGGCTTGTTAGTTATACAGTCTTTTTCTATGCTTTTAGTGGTTATCCTAGATTAGAGTATGCATACTTGTCTAATATGAATCATTGATTTTATTACTTCCCCAACTATATTAGAATCTTAGAACTTTTAATCTTTTAATATTATTTATTTGGGAGAGAGAGAGAGCACGAGCAGGAAGGGCTGAGGGAGAGGGAGTGAGAATCTTAAGCAGACTCTGTGCTTAAGCAGAATCTTAAGCAGACTCTGTGGAGCCTGTTGTGGGGCTCTGTCTCAACACCCTGAGATCACAACCCGAGCCGAAACCCAAGAGTCAGACGCTAACCAACTGTCCCATGCAGATGCCCCCCCCTTAGAACATTTTAAATGTTTACCTCTTTCCTGCATTTTATATTTCCTTATTTTAATTTTACATATTTTAAGTGCCACAAAATGTTTTTCTCTAGTCAGTACTTATATTTTCCACACGTAGACCTTTCGTTGTTCTTTTTAATTTTTAGGAGTTTATTTGACCAAACATCAAATCAGGCAGTGCCAATTAGAAATGGTTAGGAGTACTTCCCTTTTTGTTGTTTTTCATTCCCTCCTTCATTTTTTTTTTTGTCTGAGATCATTTTCTTTCTGTCTTTGGTATTTGTTTTTGGGTATGTTTCTTGGCAACACATTTAATCTGTGTGTTGTTTGTTGAAAGTTGCTTTATTTTGCCCTCGTTTTTGAGTGATGTATTAACTGGTACAAAATTCTAGGTTGCCGGGACGCCTGGGTGGCTCAGTTGGTTAAGCGGCTGCCTTCGGCTAAGGTCATGATCCCAGCATCCTGGGATCGAGTCCCACATCGGGCTCCTTGCTCCGCAGGGAGCCTGCTTCTCCCTCTGCCTCTGCCTGCCACTCTGTCTGCCTGTGCTCACTCTCTCTCTCTCCCTCTCTCTCTGACAAATAAATAAATTAAAAAAAAAATTCTAGGTTGCCAGTTATTTTCTTTAAAAAAGCTTAGAAACTTTCCATCATCTTCTAGTGTCTTTTCAGGTCTCAAAAATCCATTGTTATTGTTGCTCCTTTGAAGGTATTGTGTTCTCCCCCACTCATGACTGCTTATACATTTTTTTTCTTTATTAGTTTTCAACACTTTTGCTATATAATCTCCCCAGGAATTCTTTTTTATTGTTTTTGTGTTTTTCTGTTTATCGTACCTATAATCCATAGAGCTTCTTGATTCCACTTACTATATATATTGTTTCTAGAATATGCCTTTGATTCTTTTTTCTTTTTTTAAAATTTATTTTTAAAATTTAAATTCAATTAATTAACATATATTATTGGTTTCAGAGGTAGAGGCCAGTGATTCATGATTCATCGGTTTTATATAATACCCAGTGCACAGTATATCATGTGCCCCCCTTAATATCTATTGCCCAGGGACGCCTGGGTGGCTCAGTTGGTTGGACGACTGTCTTCGGCTCAGGTCATGATCCCGGAGTCCCGGGATCGAGTCCCGCATCAGGCTCCCAGCTCCGCGGGGAGTCTGCTTCTCCCTCTGACCTTCTCCTCACTCATGCTCTCTCTCAAATAAATAAATAAAAACTTAACAAAAAAAAATCTATTGCCCAATAACCCCATCCTCCCACCCACCTCCCCTCCAGCAACCCTCAGTTTGTTTCCTGTGATTAAGAGTCTCTTATGATTTGCCTCCCTCTCTGGTTTCATCTTGTTCTATTTTTTCTGCTCTTGCCCTATGATCCTCTGTTTTTTTCCCTTAAATTTCACGTATCAGTGAGAATTGGTTAATATATATTCTGATTATCTGGTGACATCCAGATTATCTGATAATATATATTATCTAATTATCTGGTGACATTTTCCTTTCATTTATTTTCTCCATTTCTTTTATTTTTTTACATGTTTTATCAGTTGTTTCTTATTTTGTAGTATCTAGATCACCAGTGATTCTGGTTCTGTTGTCTGTCCCTCTTAGTTTTTGATCATTTGATCCTGGCATAGCTGTTAATTTTTCATTGAATGCTGGACAGTATATATAAAAACTTATAGAGGCTATAGATAGTATCTTTAGAGAGGGTTTCTTTTCTTTTCTTTTTTTTTTTTTTAAGATTTTATTTATTTATTTGACAGAGATCACAAGTAGGCAAGAGAGGCAGGCAGGGAGAGAGAGGAGGAAGCAGGCTCTCTGCGGAGCAGAGAGCCCGATGTGGGGCTCGATCCCAGGACCCTGGGATCATGACCCAAGCCGAAAGCAGAGGCTTTTACCCACTGAGCCACCCAGGCGCCCCAAGAGAGGGTTTCTTTTTCCTCTTCTAAGTACATTATAGTGGGGCTGATCACCTTAATCCAGCAGGATAAAGCTGAATAAATGCTGATCATAGTTTAAGAGATTTTGTTTATTTCTGGCACACCCCTATTTCTAGAGTGTGGCCATCCTGTAAGTTCCAGCTGAGAGTCAGGATGTTCACTGGGGCCATCTGCTCTGATGGTTCCTAAATTCTAATCTTTATCTTCTCTGCACCTCAAGATTACAGAAACATCAGCTCTACTTTTCAGTGGTTTTCTTCTTAGCTTTTCAACCTCCCATCTCACTCAGCTTTAGAGTGAAGTAAATGACTTGAATGGAAATAAACTGAATTTTTGGCTCAGTTCTGCCTTTCCCATTTCACCAGGCTGATGGTCCCTCATGTCTTCAAGTTTTGTCTTTTTAGTCCAATGAAATTGTCAAAAGTTCTTCTTTTGCTTCTTATTAACAGCCTTCTGTTTGGGTGACTCTCACCTTGTCCCAGCAACCAGACTTGGTGGAAGAGGGGAATAAATGGCAGTAGAATGCTGGCTCATCTCTTCTTGATTTCCCTTTTTCTGGAATCTTGTCCCTTCTACTTCTGGTCCTTTCATCATCTCTTCAGTGCCTTCAAAAGGCTTTGTTGTGGTGGTGGTTTTTAAATTTGATAACATATTTCTAGTTCTTCATAGTGTAAGTGTTGGTTTGCCTCAAGCTATTCCACCTTTGCTGGAAGGAGAAGCACCAAGCCAACATTTAAAGATATGTATATATTCTTATAGAGGTATAAATCATCATTTTGAAGTGTACAATTCAATGATTTTTAGTATATCAAGGTTGTTGAATCATCACCACTGTTTAATTTCAGAACATTTTTCATCACCCCAAAACCCCCTTATCCATAAGCAGTCACTCCCATTATCCTCTCTCTCAGTCCCTGGCAACGACTAGCCTACCTCTGTCTGTAGAGATTTACTTGTTCTGGACATTTCTATAAATGGAATTATACAATATGAGGCCTTTTGTGTCAGACTTCTTTAACTTAGCATAATGACTAAGCCAACTGTGTGTGCTAAAATATGTATAACATAAAATTTACCATTTTAGGGGTACCTGGGTGCCTCAGTGGGTTAAGCCTCTGCGTTCGGCTCAGGTCACGATCTCAGGGTCCTGGGATCGAGCCCTGCATTGGGCTCTCCGCTCAGCGGAGATCCTGCCCCTCCCCGCCCCCGCTTGCCTCTCTGCCTACTTGTGATCTGTCAAATAAATAAGTAAAAATATTTTTAAAAAATTTACCATTTTACCCATTTTAATTGTATTTTTTAAGTAGGCTTTATGCCCAGCGTGGAGCCCAACACAGGGCTTAAACTCATGACCCTGAGATCGACACCAGAGCTGAGATCAAGAGTAGGATGAACAACTGACTAAGCCAACTAGGCACCCTATTTTAGCCATATTAAGGTGTAGAATTTAGTGGCATTAAGTAAACTTACATTGTTCTGCAACTGTCACCACTATCCATCACCAAAACTTTTTCATCATCCTGTATTGAAACTCTGTACCCATCAAATCATCCCTCTATTACTTTTTCTTCCTAGCCCTTGGGAACTACCATAATACCTTTTGTCTTTATGATTTTAACTACCTTAAGTACCTCATATAGATGGAATCGTATATTGTCCTTCTGTGACTGAATTATTTCACTTAGTATAATGTCCTCAAGATTTACTCATGCTGTAGCATGTGTCAGAATTTCCTTCCTTTTTAAAGGCTGTATACTATTCCATTGTTTGTGTCATGTTTTGCTTATCCCTTCATCCATCAGTGGATACTTAGGTTGTTTCCACATCTTAGCTATTATAAATAATGATGCTGTAGAACACAGCTGTATGTCATGTCAAGACCCTACTGTCAATTCGAGTATACATCCAGAAGTGGAATGGCTCGAGTATACATCCAGAAGAGGAATGGCTGGATCATACGGCAATCCCATGTTTTAACTTTTTGAGGGATTGCCATACTGTTTTCCATAGCAGCTGTGTCATCGTACATTCTTGCCAACAGTGCTCAAGGGTTCCAGTTTCTCCACATTCGTGCTAACGCTGGCTCTTTGTTTTTATTTGGTGATAGCCATCCTATATGGCTTTGAGGTGATATGTTATTGTAGTGTCGATTTATGTTTCCCTAACAATTAGTGATTTTAAGCATCTTTTCAGGTGCTTATTGGACATTTATAGATCTTCTTTGGAGAAATGTCCGTTTATATCCTTTACCATTTCTGAATCAGTTTGGTTTTTGTTGTTGAGTCTTAGGAGTTCTTTATATATTCTGGATATTAATCCCTCATCAGATACATGGCTTGCAAATATTTACTCCCAATCCATGGGTTGTCTTTCCACTCTCTTGATAGTGTCTTTTCATGCCCACAATTTTAAGTTTTCATGAAGTCTCTTTTGTCTTTTTTTTTCTTTTATTGCTGTCCCTTTGGTTTCCTATCCAAGAGATCATTGCCAAATCTAGTGTCATCAAGTTTTCCCCTTACATTTTCTTCTAAGTTTTTTAAAATGAGTATGTGGACTGTATCACTATGTCAAAGAAATATTTATATGTATGTAACATGTGACCAAAACAGAACACAAAATGATGTGTATTCATTGGTTATCGGTGCAAAATATGTGCATATATATTAACAAGTGTGGAAAAGTTGAGATCTAAATAGTTTCGAGATTTGTGCTTATTATATTTTATCTTCTGTTAAGACTTCTAAAATTAAAACAGTCGTGGGGCGCCTGGGTGGCTCAGTGGGTTAAGGCCTCTGCCCTTGGCTCAGGTCATGATCCCAGGTCCTGGGATCGAGCTCCACATTGGGCTCTCTGCTCCACGGGGAGCCTGCTTCCTCCTCTCTCTCTGTCTGCCTCTCTGCCTACTACTTGTGATCTCTGTCTGTCAAATAAATAAATAAAATCTTAAAAAAAAATTAAAACAGTCGTGAAGTTTTATTCTGGAAAATCTCAAATGAAATAGAAAAAGAGACAGTAGTAAAATGAACCCTGTATTCCCAGTATTCTCTTCAATAGTTGTAAATACAAGGCTAGTCTGGTTTCATTTGCCCCCCCCCCCCCATCTTGGGTTATTTGGAAGTAGATCCTTAAAGTTGTAACCTTTTATCTGTAAACTTCAGATGTTTTTACTCTATCTTCTAGCATTAAAGTCCTCGAAGCAAAAACAAAAATAAACACAATACCATTATCACACCTAAGTATTTTGAATCAATAATTCCTTATATCATGAAATATGTGGATAATCCCTGATTATCTTTTAAAGATTATTTTTACTGTTATTTCATTAAAATCCCTATAAATCCCACATTTAGTTTATTTGTCTTTCAAATCTCTTTAATCTGAGTTTTTCCTACCTCTTTTTGGTGTTCTTTTTTTCCTTGCAATTTATTTGCAGAAGAAAAGGATTCACTTGTTACTCTAGTTTCATACATTTCTAGATTTTGCTGATTGCATCCTTGTGGTCTTGCTTAACAAATTTAACATAATTCTTTTGTTTTCTAAAAATCATGGATATTATCTTTATTACATTGTTAGCTGATTCAGATACATCAATACATTATCCACTGGTTTTTTGCTTGGAAATCAGCCATCTGGATGTTCTAATACTGCTTATACCATGTCTTGGTGTCTCGGCTAAGAAGGCCTCAGTTCTCCTGGAAACCCACCATAGGTACTGGCTGCTGCTGAAATTGCTTCGGGTTCAGATGACACTCTTGGCTGCTCAGGGAGGCTGTCCTTCTGCGTTTGACTTGGACTTCCACCTCTGTTACATGCCGTCCTGTAGTCTGTCTCAGGTGTAAGCGGTCCCTGGCCTGCTCCATCACACTGCTGGTCGCTCCTCAGAACAGAGTGTCAATCATCTCCATTGGCCACTCCAGTCTGTCAACATGGTCCTTCTTCCCTGTATTTTTGCAAACCAGTAGTGAGATCTCAAGGTATGTTGAGATTCAAGTAATATTTTGGCACACGCACATAATAGTTGTGGTGTTTACATCCTTTTGCATCACATCAGGCCCCATGTGGTAAGACTTGGAATTCACTGAGCTTTGTTTGTATACTTAGGATTGGGTGGGAAGAAGAGAGAGGCCCCTGAAAGTGTACCTTATACCCCCAACGAGTGTACCTTATACCCCCAACGAAACATAGAGATTTTTCTTGCATTGTTCCTCATTTGCCTAGTCATATTTGTCATGATGATGTTCATAACTCATTCCTGAGAAGCTTATGTAAGTGTTTGTTGGTGTTTATATAACTCTGGTGATTGCTGCGCACAACTGGCTCACGTGAAGGAGAAAGTTCAGAGGTATTTGTGACCAGATCTGATTCTATGATCCTGAATTTGGGTGGTGGTAATCATTTTCTTTTAAGCCACATGTCTCTCTACCTCCTTGTTGATCCTTTTCTCTTTTTCTTTAGTAGTGTTTGGTGGATTATATTCCAGATTTTAGGGAGGACTATCTTTGAAAGTTAAATTAATGATTTTGATAATAGGTTGTAAATTCACATGGTTCATTTTTCAGAAGATACAAAAGAGCATGCAGTGGAAAGTCACATTTTGAATTGGGGAAGAATTAATTATAGAAATTTTGAAGTAATAGTTTAAGAATAGTTTAAGATGTGGTATATATTATAATGTTATGTAAAAACCAGAAAGTTCATAATAAGCATCATGAAGCAGCATTGAAGCACTTGTAAGACATTAACTTACATGACAACAAACTTTAAATATTTGTACATCTATAAACTAAAGCCCTTTAACAAGTAAACAGTAGTTGTTGAATCCAGAAGCTGAAGATTAATTCAAAGAATACTGGTTGGTAAGGAGCTGGTTTAGACCTATAGCCTCTGTGTAAAGGGGAAACCTGTGTCTGAACTAAGTGTACATGAGAATTGTATATACTATATCATTTAAAAATTGCTACTGTACTTGGCCACATTCAACCCTGGGTCAGACAGGAATTCAAAGCTAGACCTTATAAGTTGGAATGTTTGATTGTGAATTTGTAATATTGAAAGGTTATCAGATTCTTTTCTTCCTCCTCCTAGAAGCATCATACTCTGCAAGGCAGAAACCAGAAAAAGGATGTAGAACAGTTGGCAACAAATTCCCAGTACCCAGTAGATCAAGTTCAGACCCCTTATCCTGCCCTGTATACTCTGACTCTGTCCTGTCTGCCTACTTCCTAACCTTGCTTCCAATTGTTCCTCCAAGTGGTTACTCAATAAATATGCTTGTGAAATAGAAACAAAAGGCCTTAAGGCCAGGAGAACATCAAATTTCATTATCAGAACCAAGTCAGAGGACCTAGCAAAACACCAAGCTGAGGTGTGCCAACCTAGCCTCAAGTGTAATTGTGTAGGGCAAGCTGCAGTTTTGGTGGAAGTAGCCATTTAGCAAGAGATGTCCCCTCTTAGGGACTCTGCCATCCAGCCACATCTTCCTTTGGGAGGAAACTGTGATAGCCTCCCCCTTTAGGACGGAAGAATTGAGGGCTATGAGTTAGGAGAGAGGTGACAGTAATATTATGTGACAATGCCATGGAAGTATTAGCTCTTTGGAGGGGTGGGGGCCCTGAAGCAGTGGTAGTTCTTCTTAAGGAAAACAGAATTGCTGACCTTTCCTTTTACAGTGCTTCAGGTGGAAATAGGAGAGGACCATTTGAGGGGAGGGTAGCCAGTCAGACTTGCAGCTCCTTTGGAGCTTCTCTTTCAGTTCTCATGTCTAGCTGGACACACAAGCAGTAGCACCTTACTTTCTCAGTGGGTGGAAGATGTCCACAAGCCAAGGCTCATGTTGCATTCCCAGTGCTTCTTGTCACCCTGAACTCTTGGTGTCTTTGAGAGGCCTTTTGTAAAAGGCTTGCTGTGGATCCTGTGGTAACAGAGAAGGGGCTGTGATGTTTTAATCTCTTGCTTCTGTTAGTGGTATTGCCTTGTCCCATTATGAACATTTCTTGTTTGGTGCCTCTCTTAGCCAGTTCCCCTTTGCTCTTCAAAAAGCAAGTAGATACCTAAGTTTTAGGTAGATACCTAAAAACTTCCAGTGGTCTCTCAGCGTGAGGGCCAAGGAAGCTACTTCCACTGCTGGTGCAGGAGAGTGAATCACCCCTGGTACTCACATGTGAGTGCGTGTGCATTTGTGCACACCACTATCCCCCTCCAGCCCCACATTTTACATTGGCCATATTAGCTTCCTTTCCCTGCCCAAACAGTTGTCAGTAGAATGTAGAAGGCTAGGAAGAAAGGGCCTTGGAAGTAGTCCTCCCTGGGACAGGGGTTGACATCTGTGCCAGCATCTAGGTAGGATCTCAGTCTGCCTTGGTTGAGGGGCTCCTGAGGAGAGACAGGGAAGTGGTTGTTGGGTCAGAAGGCCCTTCTTGCTGCTGATTTGCCTAATTAATTTTAGCCAGTATGAACTGCATGTATTTTCCCAACTGTTCCTCCTTGTCTAAAGTATCTATTCCTTTTGCTTATGTTCCTATATCTGCCTAGAATGTTCTTTCTTTCCCTTTACTAGTTGGTACCTACTTATTATACTAGATTAAACCCAGGTTTCACCTATTGCAAGGAAAGCACCCTGCCCCCCTTACCCAGCCCTAGGCAAGGCTGGATTGGGTATCCTTTCCCCAAGTGTTGTTGCTGTTAGGTGCTTACCTCACATGTTTCCCCATCTGGACCATTCCATTGTGCCTTGGTACAGGACCTGATAATCAAATGCTCCTATGTGTGTTAGGCTAAACTAAAAGGCAAGTGGCAGGAGAGGCAGCAGTGGCTAGTTTGTGGTAGTCTCATATGGAGATTTAAAATGAAGATGTGGTCTGTAGTCTCACATGGCTGGGATGTGTGTGTGTGTGTGTGTGTACATGTGTTCACACATGCAAATGTGTATTTGTAAGAAACACTCATTTTGTGAGAACAATGCAGGTTGTATCATTTCTGCATCTCCTTTTGCTTTCTTATTTCTGATCTTTTAGTAAGATACACAGTTAAGGTTTGAATTTTCCATATAAGTAAATACTGCTCCCCACCATGGCTGACTAAGCCCTGTTGCTTTGTTTGCTCCTGGACTATTCAGTATGGTCAGGAGTATGAAGTTTCACAGAATGTGGCAGGACCTGGGTTTAAAGAAGAACATTTTCCCTAAGAGAGCTTTTGACATCCCCATTTTACAGATGTGGGGAACTATGGCTCAGAAAAGTTGAACCCGTGAACAAAGAGCTAGTAAGTAAGTGACAGAGCCAGGATTCAACACTAGCCTGACATTGCCTGACCATGAAGCTTATTCTGTTAACTCTCTGCTCTGTTTTCCTGCTTGTTTCCTATATACCCACAGGCAAGCTATTTCTTTCTTTCTTTTTTTTTTTTTTTTAAACTTTTTAGGGCTTTGGTTTCTCAAATTTAGAATGAGGGGAGCAAAATTCACCTTGCCATTATCATAAGAAAGGAAATAAGAAACCAAACTCATTCCTTGTAGCTGGAATGGAAGTAGTCCTAGGAAAAGCAGCAGCTGTTTTATATGGTGTTTACTATGTGCTGAACGTAGTTGCAGCACGTTGTCTAGGCTCTCTCACATAAACATCTTCTCAACTGTCAGGTTGAGGAATAGCATGACAGTTGTTACTCCCTTTTTATAATTGAGGAGCAGATAAGAGACAGCAGGTGTTCACACCCCAGAAGTCTGGTTTCAGTGTCCATAATGAACCCCTATGCTTGGTTATCTCTCAGGAAATGTTAGTTCCCAACTCCATGCTGTTCTAGAACCTGACATCCATGTAAAAGAGACCATAAGGAACCCACAGTGGCAATAGGGACTATAACCAAGCCACAGAAGATAAGCAGTGATGAAGTATCTGGAATACTTATGATTTTTTTTTTTTTTGGAACACTTATGATTTTGTGACTTGGCCACTGGCTGATGATATGTTATTTTTTGGTGATGAGGTGCATACAATGATGACCCATGATATGTCTGTCTTTTTGTTTGGGGACATTGGCTTACTGGTTCACTCACTGAAGTCTATGGCAACACTGTCTCCCTTTACCAAAGCCTACAGTGTTCAGTATTTCTTACTCCATTGGCACCTGAGTCCATACTGATATAAATAAATATTTATATATTGATATAAATATTTATTTTTAAATAAATGTTGAATATATAAATGAGGGATAAGGGACAGATCTTTCTTACGGAAGAATTCCAAATAATGAATGTTGACGTGAAGAGGGAAATAGAAAACCACTATTAGAACACCACAGTAAGGGGCACCTGGGTGGCTCAGTGGGTTAAAGCCTCTGCCTTCGGCTCAGGTCATGATCCCAGGGTCCTGGGATCGAGCCCTGCATTGGGCTCTCTGCTCAGCAGGGAGCCTGCTTCCTCTTCTCTCTCTGCCTCCCTCTCTGCCTGCTTGTGATCTCTGTTAAATAAATAAATAAATAATCTTAGGGGAAAAAAAAAAAGAACACCACAGTAATAATTTCTCAAGGTAAGATCCACTGATGGATGTTAAAATGAGTGGGTAAATTTTAAGAAACTGGATATTTACATTCTCAAAGCCTCACAGTCCCCTACCACCCCAAATATTTGCATGTGATTTTGACATATGTCCAGAAATTCTCTGATGCCCCTTCTCAGGAAATAGTGTGTACTTCTCTTTTCCTTGAATGTGCCTGGGCTCAGTGATTTGCTTCTAAAATATGGAAAGGGGAAAATAGTGATTTTAGAGTGGAAAAATCTGGCAGACACCACTTCAAACAAGTGATTAAGGTCAATATCACCAGTAATATGATACATGATAGCATGTATCCTGATAAGATGTGATGAGTATCCTCATCATATTTTACTTCTTCTTTACTTTACTTCTGCAGTATTCTTCCCCCACAAACCATAACTCCATTCTGATTATGAGAAAACACCTGATGCTCAAATTAGGGGACAGTCTGCAAAACCCCTGACCAGTACTTTTCAAAAAACTGTCAAGGTCATGAAAAACAAGAAGAGAAACTGCCACAGTTTAGAGAGACTGAGGCATGAGAGCTAGATGCAATATGATATCCTGGATGGAATCCTGTAGCAGAAAAAGGACATTAGTGGGAAACTGGTGAAACCCAAATAAAGTTTAAAGTTAACAGCATGGGGTGCCTGGGTGGTGTTCTTGGTGGAGCATCCAGTTCTTGACTTCAGCTCAGGTCGTGATCTTGGGCCATAGGATCAAGCCCCACATTGGGCTCCGTGCTCAGAGTGGAGTCTGCTTGAGAGTCTCTCTCCCTCTCCCTCTGCCCCCCGCCTCATGTTTTCTCTCTCTAAAATAAATAAGCACATCTTTAAAGTTTAGTTAAAAACAAACAAAAATCATCCCACCAAACCCCCAGATTTCCTGAGTCCTTCCTGCCTGAGATCCAAGTGGCATTAATCAGCACATCTCAGTTATAGCCTTTATGTTCTAGCTTTAAATTGCTCTTAGCTTTGGGAAAGACTTTTTAGTTGCGTACTTCTTGTATCTGGGAGGCTCTGGTGGATTTGGAGACAGCTTATGATCTGTGTGACTGTCAAAGCCTGCCCATCCCGTAAACAGAATGCTGCTCAGCAGACTGAGGAAGACGGGTATGCACATGGACCCTCCTACGCCAGCCCTAGTCCTTGTCAGTGTTTGATGCCACAAATGACATTCCTCTGCCAGAAATTTCCTCCTTTTCTCCCCTCCCTCAAGGCATCCCTTTAGACATTCTCACCTTTCAAGGCTTCACTCATATTTTACTTCTCATGTAATTCCTTGTGTGATCACACCACAAAGTATTGTCTTTCATATTCCTGTGACCCTAAGGCAATTATTCTTGATTTAGCTAATTATCTCTGGCTTGAAAAATGATGTCATATTTTTAAGTTCTTTAGATCAGTTAACCTGCCCTTCCTGTGGTGTTTAGCACACCTTGCTTTATTATGTCTAGAAAACAAACTCCTTGCAAGGAAGAAGTCCTATAAACATCCCTTGAAGCATTTTGGACAGTGTTTGCCATGTTGTAAGCCCTCATTGGCTGGGCAGTAAATTGAAGGAGTGAACATTTTAAGACATCAAAAGGAGGAATATTCCCTTTGTTGGCAGATGAGACACAAGTGAGTGTGAGCTGTACTTGGAACCTCTTGTCCCTTTCAGAGCATTCTGAGGCCATGAAGCTTCTTCACTCTGATCAGAGTGCTAAATTTAGCAAGAATGATGGCTATTATTTGTTGTGAGCCTGCCCTGGAGCAGGCTTGGTTCCAGACATGTACACATGCACATGCACATACATGAGGACATGATTTAGTCCTCATAACAACTCTGAAATGTAGGCATCACTATTCTCATTTTATATCAGTCCACTGAGATTCAGAGAGCCATAAGTCACTTGCTTAAGCTTACCAGCTAATAAGTTGTTGAATTGAGATTTGAACCCAGGTGTGCCTGCATCAAAACCCACTTTTCTCCCCATAATGGTTAGTCACTGTACCTCTGTCTCCTTGTCTTTTCAGACCCATCCCTGGAAGACATGTGTGGCACTGAATGTGCCCAGCTGGAGGAAGATGGGCAGCGGCCACCGCGGTGCACTTCAACTACCTCATCTCAGTCTGAGCCTTCAGAGCAGCTTAGGCGCCCCCAAGGCAAGAACCTAGCCTCCGAGGACCCCAAAAAGAAGAGAGCTCAGAAGCCCTCCCATATGAGGAGAAACATACGGTGAGTTGTGCTCAGGGTGAGAGGAGAAGGGAAGGAGGAGAGGTATTACCTTCATTTGAAGGCTGTCAGTAGCAGCACTGGTTTGAGCAGGTGAGTCCCCTTTCCAAAGAAGAAAAGTGTAAGCTGTGTGCCCAATTAATAGTGGAGATGCATTTCAGGACCACCCCAGGCTGTCAGACATTGTGGGGCAAATGTGGCAGGCGCTCAGGCTATGCTGGGAAGTTTCCTACTCTCTGGAGACCTTGGGGGCAGCCCAAGTATGAGAGAGTGCTTTGGTTGGACTCTGTTTTTTCCTTTATTTTTCCCTTACGTTCCCTTATGTTTCTAAACAGGAGGAGATCAAAGAAGTTGAATTCTCATTTTCTTAGAGAAACTCAAACTTTGGTTGGCAGGGAACTGAGGTTGGCAAACTCAACTTTGGCAGGGAACTCTCTGGTCCAAAGCAGGGCTTTTTCCTTGAGCTAAGTGAATGGAAGATGTGAGCTTCCTTAACTGTCCAAATCCCCCACAGCCCTTCCTTCTGTCACAGCCCTTCCTTCTTTTCCCATTGAAAGGAGATCAATGAGATCTTTTTCTCCTCCTACCCTCATCTTTTTTGTTTTTGAACGTAATGATAGCTTAAAAATTTTACTCATACTCTGGGAAATAAAGATGCAGAATCATCTGTAACCCTACTTTCCCACATAACAAGTCTTTTTTAATATTATTTTTCAACTTGATAAATCACAAATTACTCTGTTTTACTCTTGATCTGTTGTGTGCAAAGATGAGTTTTCAGGGACTTGTCTCAGAAAGTTAAATATGAAAAAATGTTAGCCTAGAATCACCTGAGCCTGGAAGTCCCTCCCACTTTTTTTTTTTTTTTTTTAAACCTTGCCTTTTGCATGGATGTGTGGGACTGATGGGGCTTCTCTTCCTCATGCCTCAGATCTGTGAGGTCAGCAATGAACTCTTTAGCTTGACATTATGTTGCCCAAATCTCAAACCAATCCAAGTGCTCACTCTTGTAATGTTTAGAAAGCTGCTCCGAGAGGATCAGTTGGAACCAGTTACCAAAGCAGCACAACAGGAGGAGTTGGAAAGAAGGAAACGCTTGGAGCAGCAGAGGAAGGATTACGCAGCCCCCATTCCTACAGTTCCCCTGGAGTTCCTTCCTGGTAAGCAGTGGAAGTGGCGGGAAGTGTAGGGAGAAGAGGCCTTGGGCACACACAGTGGTGAAGTGTGGATCTGAAATAAGACTGTGGCCTCTCTGGAATCTTTTTGAGTCATCCAGTTTCTTAGGAGCACATGATTAGAAACATCTAAAAGGTTAAGATGGGTAAAAATGTACCCCTCAGGGGTCCTGGCTGGCTTAGTGGGTAGAGCATGGGACTCTTGATCTCAAGGTTGTGAGTTCAGGCCCCACTTTGAGCATAGACTGTACTTAAAAAAAAATGTGCATGTGTGTGTTTTTAATATACTCCTCAGATTGATATTATTTAGTTTTTTTCTCCCATAACTTTGAATCTTAACATGCCAAGGGATTAGGATCTTTTTTAGTGGCCAGGTGGGCGCTAGGAGATAAGAACTAGTGAAGATAAGGGAAGTTCCAAAGGGGACTGAGGTATTTGAGACACCCCTCTACTTTGCTCCTGAGAGAGTAGTTCCCTTGAGGGCAACAAAGGAAGAAGGCCGATAAGTCATTTGGAAAGTAGGTCTGAGCTAAGTGTGGTTTTGACATTCCCTTCCATCTTTTCTTCCCTAGAGGAAATTGTCTTAAGAGCAAGTGATGGTCCCCAACTGCCTCCTCGGGTCCTTGCCCAGGAAGTCATTTGTTTGGACAGCAGCAGTGGCAGTGAGGATGAAAAAAGCAGTCGAGATGGTAAGGTTGAGCCAGAGGTGCCTCCGCTTCCTCCCGACTCAGTGCCCACCCTAATTGGCTGTACCTCTGAATAGAAATCAGTCCTTCCCCATTGGGTTTGGGGTCTGACTGTGACAAATGTCCCTTAGTCTCCTTGTAAATGCAGGGTTTTCCCTTGTCTTAACTCGAAGCTGGAAGAGGGAAATAATAAAACTCAAAACTTTACAAGTGATGACAAGTTGTAACTTTTTTGCCATGCTATAATGCTTTAGTGATGAGCAGTAAATTATTTCTGCTCCCTGGGTTTTTGTTCTGTTTTGTTGGCTGTCTCAGAAGTTATTGAACTGAGCTCTGGAGAGGAGGACACTCTGCACATTGTGGACAGCAGTGAGTCTGTCAGTGAGGAGGATGAGGAAGAGGAGAAGGGTGGCACCCATGTGAATGACATCTTAAACCAGCGTGATGCTCTGGGGCGGGTCCTCGTCAACCTGAACCACCCTCCAGAGGAGGAGAATGTCTTCCTGGCCCCGCAGTTGGCACGGGCAGTGAAACCTCATCAGGTACCACAAATCTTGACGCTCCTCTTTGTTTCCTTTCAGCTTCCTTGCTGAGAGTATCACCTGCTGGTGGGTTTTAGCATCACAGCCTGTGAAGTAACTTGTACGGTACCTAGAGCCTCGATTGGAAAGGCCTGATCCTTCCTCCTAGCATTTGACGTTTCAAATTTCTCTTTTTCTTTTTTCTTCCTTTCTTTTTTAAAAAGATTTCACTTGTTTATTTGACACAGAGAGAGAGGGAACATAAGCAGGGGGAGTGGGAGAGGGAAAAGCGGGCTTCCCCCTGAGCAGGGAGCCCTATGCGGGGTTTGATCCCAGGACCCTGGGATCATGACCTGAGCCAAAGGCAGACACTTAATGACTGAGTCACCCAGGCACCCCAGTGCTTCAGGATTTCTGATGAATGGGAAGGCCAAGCCTTACATTTGCCCTGTTGTGTAGAAGGTGCTACATCTCTTGGCTTAATGATCTTGAGCTTCCTCTGTGAGAGCTGCAAGACTGATTGAGATGCTGTCTGGAGGGCCGTGCTTTAATTAGGAATTGATTTGATTCTGGAAGTAGTTCCAGAAGAGATTTAAGAGCCAGAAGTCTGAGCAACTTTCTGATAGGAGGGACCAGAGTAGTTTGTGTTGACCCAGAGCCCTGAACCACGACCAGTGAGTGGAAGTTCCATGAAGACAGAGGTTGACTCAACACAAGAACTCTTAATAAGAACTGCTCCTCATGGAATGGGGTAGGTAAGCAACCAGGGGCTGAGTGAGAGACCCTGTCAAGAATTGGTACTGCAGACTTTTTGCGTTAGATGGGTCATTGTACAAGGTGAATGATTTTCTGTTTTCTCTAGGAATACTGTCACCAGCCAATAGACTAGGCAGGGTACAGGGAAACTTCTGTGGCCACCCACAACTGTCTGGTGTGGTGTCTGCTCATTTATTTAATTCTCACTAATTCCAGGATGAATGAAACTAAAGCCCTGGTCTTTTTTTTTTTTTCTTGAAGATTTTATTTATTTATTTGAGAGAATGAAAGAGAGAGCATGAGAGGGGAGAGGGTCAGAGGGAGAAGCAGACTCCCCGCTGAGCAGGGAGCCCGATGTGGTACTCAGTCCCAGACTCCAGGATCATGATCTGAGTCAAAGGCAGTTGCTTAACCAACTGAGCCACCGAGGCATCCGTAAAGCTCTGGTCTTTGCCAGCTCCTTTAACTATTGCCTGTGTTTATCCCTTGTCAGATTGGTGGGATCCGGTTCCTGTATGATAACCTGGTTGAATCCCTGGAGAGGTTTAAGACCAGTAGTGGCTTTGGCTGTATCCTGGCCCATAGCATGGGTCTGGGGAAAACTTTGCAAGTGATATCCTTCATTGATGTCCTCTTCCGCCACACGCCAGCCAAAACTGTCCTTGCCATTGTGCCGGTAAGAGTTGGGGAAGGCATTATGTAGTCAGCCCTCTGAGGAACTCTGGGTTAATGCCTTGCTGGGTACTGAAAAGCTCAATGAGCTCAGCTTTGAGCTTGTTTCTTAAAACTCTCTTCCTGGACTTGGCTTTTTACCAGGTTAATACTCTTCAGAATTGGCTGGCAGAGTTCAACATGTGGCTTCCAGCTCCTGAAGCCCTTCCAGCTGACAATAAGCCTGAAGAAGTCCAGCCTCGCTTCTTTAAAGTTCACATCTTGAATGATGAGCACAAGTAGGTAGCCTACCTTCTGCTCTTTGGTTTTAAATTGTTGTGGGGGTTTTTTTTTCAATTTTTTAAAAGATTTTATGTATTTATTTGACACAGAGAGAAAGAGATCACAAATAGGCAGAGAGGCAGGCAGAGAGAGAGGGGGGGAAGCAGGTTCCCTGCTGAGGAGAGAGCCCGATGTGGGGCTCGATCCCAGGACCCTGGGATCATGACCTGAGCCAAAGGCAGAGGTTTAACCCACTGAGCCACTCAGGCGCCCCTGCCCTTGCCTTTTAGACTTCTTTCCGGGGTCTGGATATCAATGCAGTCTATTTGCATATGAACCCTGTCTTCCCAGATTCTTTTTGGTTTCTCGATGTGCCCCTGCCCCTTGTTACTCATTTTTTCTCTACCTGGCTTTTCAGTAAAGTCAGGTAGCCTGGGAAATTCCTTATGTTCTGCTCAAAGATGCCTTTATATTCTTAAAAATGCATACATCATCCTATTTTTCCCATGTGGACAGTAATAAAATTCAACATGATGAAATAAAACTGTCTACCTTTTACATTTCTCTTTCTTAGAAGCCTAATCAGCAGTCTCTTTTCAGCACTGATCTACAGTTGAACTTTAATGGTACAACTTCCAAGCTGAAAAGTGCAAACTTTTGTTTTAGATCAAAATAAAATTATTTATCTTTTCATTTCATAAATTCAACTTGATTTCCCAAATTCTAAAGCTATTTCTTGGTTCAAGCCAACTATCCATATTATCTTCCCCTTGCTCCTGCTGGCATGGATAATTGAGAAGATAGACTTTGTTGTCTGCAGAGGCTGTCTTTTGTGATCTTTGGTCACACACATCTAAGTGAGGAGACTGAGTGGCCCCCTGGGTAGTTGATCACCTGCTCTTGTTTCTTGGATTTCAGGACTGTTAGTCCACATGCAGTTAATGAATTTTAGCCCGGGCTCAGTTGTTTATGAGTGGAGGGACTGTGCTGAATATTGGCTCTGCTGCTCTTTCTCCTTTATGGCTTGTCCTTGGCTCTTTACTCACCAGGGCCCGGGCAGGTAAAATGAAGAATATTGTCCTTGCTTTTACTACCTTGTATTTATTATGGGAATAACTTGAAATTCTCTCTCAAATGTAAAATTGTAGCCATGCATGTATATCCAAGGGAGTTGTCACTTTTTTTTTCTTTTCTTTTTTTTTTAAAACAAGACCAGGAAGGGGTGGGTGGGTGTGGAGGGAGAGGGAGAGAATGAATCTTAAGCAGGCTTCATGCCCAGCACGGAGCCCAACACGGGGTTTGCTCTCACAACCCTGAAACCATGACCTGAGCCAAAATCAAGAGTCAGCGCTTAACCGACTGAGCCACCCATGCATCCCAGGAGTTATCACTTTTGCTTGCCTTGTGCCATTGCATTTCTGTTTTTCTGCTGTTTAACTATCATCGGTGACCCAGTCTATCCTCAGTGACATGAGCATCTCTGGGATGCTGGGAAAGTCCTTGGGCAACTGGCTGGCCATTGTGATGCTGCCACTGCATGTACATCAACATGGCTCTGATTGTGAGCAGTTCTTCCTGGGGACCAGTGGAAGCAGTAATTTTTTTCTCTGTTCACTCTTGCAGGACAATGGCAGCTCGTGCTAAAGTGATGGCTGATTGGGTGTCAGAGGGTGGGGTGCTGCTGATGGGGTACGAAATGTACAGACTCCTCACCCTGAAGAAATCCTTTACCACAGGTAGATCAAAGAAAGCCAAGAAACGTTCTCACCCAGTCATCATTGATCTGGATGAGGAAGACCGACAGCAGGAGTTTCGGAGAGGTGGGAACCTGTCCCCCGGATGCATTTAGTGCTTAGTGGGTAGCGTTTCAGGAAGAAGAAATAGTGTTTGTAATAGCGCCAAGTCACATTTGAAGATTATCGATGAATTGTATTGTCATGAGCCAGAATTCCTGGTCCCTGAGATAGGTGGGATGGCCTCCACTGGCTCTCAGAAGGTGCTGCTTGCTTTCCTGGCCTGCTGTGGAATTCTGGGTGGGCCATGCAGAGGCTGGCTCAGGGAGACTCTCCTGCCCATTTGGCCCTGTTTCTCTGACAGAGCAGTTGGGAGAATGCTGGTCCCCCTCGCCTCATCCTAAAGATGTTCTGAGATAGCATTAAGAAAATATTTATACAGTATTTAAATCACTAGCATACAGAGTAGTAATAATATTATGAATTTATAAAAGAATTTATCTCCATTTTTTTAGTGAAAGCCATTCTCATAGTTGTAGTTCTGTTCTCTCTTCTAAGGGGTTTTTGCCCATTTGGGACAAAAAGGGTTTTTTTTTTTTTAGGTTCAGAGGCTGTTGCATTTTATAGGTCTCTTCATCTGTAGATTATGTTTGTTCTAGGTTTCCTTCTGTGGTAGAGCTGATATGAATTTGCCATTTAGCAGTGACTGGCAGGTAACTCCAGGAAGATTCTTTCCTTTAGCTAACTCCCCACCAGCCAGCCTGCAGATGGTTTCAAGACGCTGACAAGAGTGAGAGCCGACTGCAGTATCTGGATGATTCCCATCAGTCTCACCTAGACCCGTTTGTAATCCTAGTCTGATACTCTGTAAAGTCACACTCTCTGCCACCCAGTTGGCATAAGCCCCAGTAAGGCAAGGTGTTTTACCTTTAGCCTAACGGAAAAAAAGAAAAAAATAAGAAAAGGAAAGAGGGAAAAGAGGTATTTACTGCAAGAGTCATTAGTCCAGGTTAACAAGTCACACCAGATGTGCAGGAGCCTGGATGGATGGCTCCCTTTCACTAATGGGGGCTGACTCTTGCTTTCCTGCTTCCTTCATTTCTTCTGTCTCCTCCAGGGTGCACCCTTACTTCTCATATTGTTGACTAAGAGCAGGCCCTCTCACCCTCTGACTCCGGATCCTCTTCCCTCCCTAGAGTTTGAGAAGGCCTTATGCCGCCCTGGCCCTGATGTAGTGATTTGTGACGAGGGACACCGCATCAAAAACTGCCAGGCCAGCACCTCGCAGGCCCTGAAGAACATTCGCTCTCGCCGTCGGGTGGTGCTGACTGGGTACCCCCTGCAGAACAACCTCATTGAGTACTGGTGCATGGTGGACTTTGTGCGCCCAGACTTCCTCGGCACCCGGCAGGAGTTCAGCAACATGTTTGAGCGCCCCATCCTGAACGGACAGTGTATTGACAGCACGCCTCAGGACGTCCGCCTGATGCGCTACCGGAGCCACGTCTTGCACAGCCTCCTGGAGGGTTTCGTGCAGAGGTGAGCCGTCACTAGGGCTCTGTCTTCTGAATCCTCAGAGAGACCGTGTATAATGGGAACACAGAGCTGTCCCAAAGAGGGACTATTATAGCAGGAGGGTGATAGTAAAACTTTCTTTTAGTGAATAGCTTTTCCTGAATAGCACACAAATGATGGATAGCTGCTGTTTCAGTCCTCTGAAAGCTTGGCCTAGGAAGTGCTTCACTCAGAAGTTAATCTTTGAGGTTTCTAGAGATACCTGCCTCACTTACTGAGAAGCAAGAGAGCTAGCCTTCTGCTGACTTGGCAGAAGCATAGAAGTGCTGCTTCTCAGTGGCATGGCCTCACCAGTTTCAGCATCTTGGTAGATGTAGTTAGGGTAGTCTAAAGCAATCTCCTTGTTTCTCCTTGTTAAGATGGCATTTGTGCAGAAAGCTGAGAGAAATAGCCTTGAATCCGGGTAGGAACCTGAAGTTCCCTGTCTTTGCCACCCAGTCCTCTTTGCTCTAATTCCTTTTTTTTTTTAATTATTTATTTATTTATTTGACCGACAGAGATCACAGGCAGGCAGAGAGAGAGGAGGAAGCAGGCTCCCTGCTGAGCAGAGAGCCCGATGTGGGGCTCGATCCCACAACCCGGGGATCATGACCCGAGCCAAAGGCAGAGGCTTTAACCCACTGAGCCACCCAGGCGCCCCTCTTTGCTCTAATTCTTATCCTTAAAATGAGTTTCCTCTGATGGTCATTAAACCAATCCTCATTATCGCAAGGCTGCTGTGAATGTGGAGATTCCCAAGAGGAGGTGGGGCAGAAATGCAGAGTTCTCTTGTTTCCCTGCACTGACCCATCCTGGCCACACAGGCTTGACAGGTCTGATCCCTGCCTTTGTAGGAGAGGCCACACTGTGCTGAAGATTCATCTCCCTGCCAAGGAAGAAAATGTGATCCTGGTGCGGCTCTCGAAGATCCAGAGAGATTTGTACACACAGTTCATGGACCGGTTCCGAGACTGTGGTAGCAGTGGCTGGCTGGGGCTGAACCCCCTTAAGGCTTTCTGTGTGTGCTGCAAGGTATGTTGAGACCTCAGAGAATGCTGACATACAGATGAAGGATGCACATGGTCTCAAGGGAGTTATTCCTGCTGGGAGTCCTTGATAAAGGAAGAATAAAATGAGGGGGCCACCCTTGGTTGTCTGCATGGGAGCATGGGGGACCCCAAGGAGAGATTGGCGGTGTGTGCTGCTCAGTTCCTAGGGTGGCCACCCATAGCCTAGGATGTAAATGGTGCTCCTTGCGGTTGGGCAGTTCATTTGTACAACTGGTTTTACCGAATTTGAGAAATCATTTCCTTTCTCACTGATTTTTCCCCCTTGGGAAAAAAGGGGTAATGGAAGAACATTGTAAGACATTTTGACTGCTAACATAATCAAGATTCAAGATACATATAGCTTAGACAAGTTTTTGGGGTACCTTCTGTTTGATTCTGTGTTTAATGAGATTGAGATCTCTCATCCTAGTAATGCTTGAGATGGTTTGGGGACAGAAGGGCCCAGGTATCTTTAGCACGAAGCTCCATGAACAGGTGGATGAACCCTGACTTGTCTTTAGTATGTGCTCCCTGTTGCCTAATGAGGGACCTGTTTCTTTGACAGCTCTCAGCCGACCTGTTGGGTATTATTCCCGATTGACCACTGCTTTAATAAGTCAGCTGAAGGTGTGTGTCAGGGGACAGATGGGATTTCAAAATGTTTTTTTTTTTGTAGCCACAGTCCTAGACCAGGGCCAGGAAGCTACAGCAGACATGGTCTTTGAGGATGCTACAGTGCCAACATGCCCTTCCTATTACCCCACCCCCACCCCTCCGGCCCCCTGCACCCCAGGAATTCTCAACTCCTGCCAGGAATAGTCCCTGAAATGACTTCTGGTTGGTCATCTGTAAGTCAGATACCTTTGTCCATAGGGAAAGATTAGTCTTGTTTCATATAGTAGTTGGCTGTAGCCCTGCAAAACAGGAACATTGTTATTCTTATTTAAAAAAGAAAGCAAGGCTTTTGACACAACCTTCCTGATTGTGTACCAAATATATGGGCATGTCCACTGGTAGGAACTCTTGCACTCGTGTTAAATGGCAATCACAGTTGGTTAGTTAAAATGAATGTGTAGGCTCTTTGGCTATGAGGGGGTTGGAGATACTTTGATTTTTGGTGTGACAGTGTATGCTGTGGGAGGTGTGTATTTGAGCAAGTGCGCGTTTCCAGACTACTGGAATACCCTTAGATTGTTCTCTGCCCTGTGCCACTTCTCCTTTAACTTGAACCTCAGATCTGGAATCACCCGGATGTGCTGTATGAAGCCCTTCAGAAGGAGAGTCTGGCCAATGAGCAGGACCTAGATGTGGAAGAGCTTGGCTCAGCGGGAACTAGTGCTCGCTGCTCATCACAGGGAACAAAAGGCAAGGGGGAGGACAGCACCTTGGCCGCCTCAGTGGGAGAGGCAACAAACAGCAAGTTCCTACAGGGGGTTGGCTTCAACCCTTTCCAGGAGCGAGGCAACAACATTGTCACGTATGAATGGGTGAGTCAAGCAGATCCATCTGCTCATAAACCACTGCTGAGAAGGGATGGTATGAATTCTCTGTGGGGAAAGGGTGGGGGTTGCTCAATGTACTGTTCTGCCAAGGTCTCTGAAGGGAATTATAAAGGTTGTCCACACACTTCTGCTTTGGGAGGAATGAATTTTATTTCTAGTATTCTGGCATGGATGTGCTCTAAGCTGCCTCATTTCTCTCTTGCAGGCCAAGGATCTTTTGACTAATTACCAGACTGGGGTCTTAGAGAACTCTCCCAAGATGGTACTGCTTTTCCACCTGATTGAGGAAAGTGTGAAGCTTGGGGACAAGATTCTTGTGTTCAGGTAGGAAGAGAAATTCCTCTATGACATTGTATATCAGTAGTAGAGTGACATAGTCCCTACAGAGTGAGACCATCTGGGGTCACCACAGCTCCCCTTCACCTTTTTTGTCCTCATGCTTCTGCAGCCCAGTGCTGCTTATGAGGACCTTCTTGAATTTCATCTCTTTCTTGGAGTTTATTTTGCCCAATTTGATTTCTCTGCAGAGAACAATTTAAAACCCTAGGCTGACATCGGAGGTCATAGTCTAAACCTTCAAATTATGGCCCAGGTCAGATCTGGCCTCTGGCCTGCCTGAGAGCTAGTTTTTACTTTTTTTTTTTTTTTTTTTTTTAAAGATTTTATTTATTTATTTTAGATAGATAGTGTGTGTAAGCAAGCTGGGTGGGGGTGGGGGCAACCAGACGGGGAGGGAGAGGGACAGACAGCCTCTCCACTGAGCATGGAGCCCAACGTGGGGCTCAATCTCATGACCCTGAGATAATGACCTGAGCCAAAATCATTCAACCAACTGAGCACCCCTAGTTTTTACATTTTTAAAGGGTTTTTAAAAGAAGAAGAATATTTGACAGACTCTATGTGGTCTGAAAAGCCTAAAAGTATTTTCTCTCTGGCCCTTTATAGAAAACATTGACTTCTTGTCTAATCTGCTTTGGTCTTTCCCCAGCCTTTATTTATTTTTTTAATTAAAAAATGTTTGTGGAGGCACCTGCCTGGCTCAGTCAGTAGAGCATGTAGTTCTTATTTTCAGGGTCATGAGTTCAAGCCCCACATTTGGCATGTAGCTTACTTAAAAAAAAAAAAAATAATAATAATAATTTATTTACTTGTTTATGTATGTATATATGTATTTTTATGCTTTGTGTATAAGGTCAGATAAGTAAAATGACCTGTTCCAGAGTCACATTCTCAGTCTGGCCAGAACTTTGATGTCCATCAAGGTGTGACTCCTCAGGGAAACAGACATAAAGTTGATTGTTTGTTTTGTTGTTGTTCTGACTAGATTATACTCCGATGAGAGCTGAATGGCAGAAGCCTGGCTTGGCAGCCTCGCAGAGTGAGGGTTTCCATGGGTGACACACTTTGAGAGGATAGCAGTGATTCTACCTGGGGGGAGAGTCTAGTGTTACACTGGTTTCAAGTTATCACTTCTGAGGAGACTGCCTCTCTGTATAATGTGAAAGTAGCCAAGTGATTTCTGTCTCCTTAGTAAGACCCGTAATATTGATTGTGGCCTATAATTAGATCTAATGTATATTCATGCTATGTTAGTTTTTAATGCTGATGCTATTTGTTACTATGCACTGAGGTAAACCCCAGAATTTTTCAACTGAGGAAGTAATAGGGTAGCAGATTTAGTGGGCTGGTGACAATAAGTGTGTAGATGACTCTGCTCCCATTCTGAGATAGGGAGAATACCCTTGGTGGGTTTTTGTGGGGTTGCCTCTCATGGGGTGCAGATTCTGGGAGCTCCCACTGTCTGAAGGCTGCAGATGACTTTGAGCCTATTGGGGAACAAGATTCCGTTGGGTCTGGGAGCCTTCTGAACCAAATGTTGTCCCTTCCAGCCAGAGCCTTTCCACCTTGGCTCTCATCGAAGAGTTCCTAGGGAAACGAGAAGTACCCTGTCTACCTGGTGCTGATGGGCAAGGAGTACAGAAGTGGGTACGAAACGTCAGCTACTTCCGTGAGTTCATTGCTGCTTTGTTGCTGGAATCTTGGCAGGGTCTGCTTAAGGTTTTTCTTTAATTCTCTGCCTTTTTAATCTTCTATTCTGTTCTCCATCAAATGCATAGGAGTAGCTGAAGTAGCCAAGGAACAGGGAGATATTGAGAGCAAGCTGAAGTGTGTGAGGCACTACTGGGGCTGCAGAGCTTGGGCAAGATAGGGGGAGAGCTGAGAAGTAGAAGGCATAAGCCTTGTCTTCATCTGACAATTCCAGGACAAATACAAAGTAGCACTGGTCCAGAGCTAAAAGGTTCTAAGGAGAAGGGAATCATTGTGGGGAGGATGGTTGGAGAAGGCTTCCTGGAGGAGGTGGAACTTGCAGTAGACTTGCAAAGATGGGGAGAATCTGAGTTAGTGTGGCCCAAAGGGCATTCTAGGAAGAAGGAGCAGAGTGAGTATAAATTAGCTCAGATCACTCATTCTCTATAGTGGAGATGGTGTCCCTAAAGAGGTGAAAATTAGTTCTGAGGGAACAAAAATTTTTTTTTTAACTTTCCAAAGTATAGAGCACAAATAGGCATGCAGTAAATATATAGAGTATATCTGTGGTATTTAAAATTTCATGAGGGACTTGTTCATTGGGGAAAAAAATGTATAAAAAGGCTCATTAAGGGGACAATAATGAAAAACAAAAGTTGAGAAATACTAACCTCAGGTACTTACTGTCCAGATATTGACATTTGGGCCAGATAATTCTTTTTTTGTCAGGGGGCTGTCCTGTGCACTCACTGTAGTATATTTAGCAATGTCCCTGGTCTCCACTCATTAGGTGGCAATAGCTTCTAGTGATAACAACCAAAGACCTCTCGTCACATTACCAGATCTCCACTGTGGGGTGGGAGGGCAAGGAAATTACCCTTGTTGGGAAGCACTGGCCTAGTGGTAGTATTTAGAGAACAGAGGGGCAGGGTTTGGCAGGAAGACCCCCCAGCACAGCCCACAACCTTGTGTTGACTGTAGGCTTGCCCAGTGAGGTGATATGCTGAGCTGTGCTTGGAAATTGTGGGAACTCAGGTTGGAAAGGTAGGTTGGGTGCCAATTGAAGAGCTTCTAGTACCAAGCAATTAAACTAAGACTTCCTAAACAGTAGCAGTCCAGTTCTCCATGTTCCATCTCCTTAGCTTCGCCCATTTCTCTCTTTTCCCTGAAAAAGGTAGCCGCCTCCTCTCTTATTCATGCTGCTTCTTAACTGAAGGTTACTTTTTCTTCTTCCTTTGAGCTTCCCTCTTTTCAACCACATACCCCATCCCACTGCTCCAGATCTATTCCTTTTAATGTCTCCTTAGAGCAAGTTCTTAATCATAGTGGCTTGTAACAATGCAAATTCCTGATGGAGGGATATCATCCATATCAAAACACAACTCTTGGTCCTTCTGCACTCACCAGAATTTACAGGACTGAGGCAGAGAGGTCACCCTGAGCCAGTGTTTACCAAGCTTCCCTATTTAGGGTGATTCTTACGCACCCTGAAGTCTATGAACCTTGGCCTTAGAACTGACCTAAGATACTAAAGGGAACAACATAGTTTATAATCCTTGTTGCACATGGGCGTATTTTTAAATTTTAAGAGTCTGGGTCTCACTGTAGACCCATAGAATGTCCGAGGGAGTGGAATCTGAGTATTGAGTCTGTTTCTTTCTTTTGTTTCTAAAACACATTTGCCCAGTGATTTAGCTGTGTACCCCTGCCCTCATCTGTCCATTTTTTGTGGTTTTCCTTCTAGGGCTAGATGGTAGCACCCCTGCCTTTGAGAGGGAGCGGCTCATTAATCAGTTCAATGATCCCAGCAACCTCACCACCTGGCTGTTCCTTCTGTCCACAAGGTGAGTGGATCCTAAGAGGGGAGATCAGAGGATTGTGTTCAGGGTAGTTGGCCACATAGGCAGATACCCAAAGGCTCATCCAAGTTCTGTCAGAAGAGATCTGCTCAGGTATGTGACTTGTTTTTGAGGTCAGAGAGGAAACCCAAAAGGAAGTTGTGTTAGGCGGGTAATTATGATAGTATCATGAAGTTCTTTGAGACCTTCACTAACAATGGTCATAATTAGCTTTTCTTTCAGGAGTGTTCTGAGTCTTGGATGATATGATTAATGTGAAAGTGCTTTAAAAAGTGAAAAGTGTGGGGAAAAAAAGGGGGGGTGTAATGTAACTGTAAAAGACGATGGCGTTCTTTTTCTCATGCCAAGCAGCTTGAAGGTTGTGCTGTATTCTGCCATCACAATGCCCTTGATGGGTATGAACTGTCATTTTCCAAGGCTGGTAGAAACATCTGCTTGCAGGTGTCTCCCTTCAGGTGACATTATTCTGGGGCCAGGATGCAGAAGCCTCAGCCATTACAGAGGAGTGGAGAGTGGGTTTTCTTTCTGAACTGGTAGACACTTCTTTGTTGGATTTTTCAGGGCGTATTGTTCAGTGCTTAAAGAATTTACTATTCATCAGCAGGACAGTAGAACCCTCCAGTATGTTGTGCTTAGGACAAAGGAGATAATATTGAGGCAGGAGTGACAGAGTGAAACCAATTTAAAAACTGTCTTTAAAACTAAAAGTTCTGTGATTGTTGGCTTGTGTTTTAAAGGGCCGGGTGTTTGGGTGTGAATCTGATCGGTGCCAACCGAGTGGTGGTATTTGATGCTTCCTGGAACCCTTGCCATGACGCCCAGGCAGTATGTCGGGTATACCGTTATGGCCAGAAAAAGCCCTGTCACATTTATCGCCTTGTGGCTGATTTCACCCTTGAAAAGAAGATCTATGACCGTCAGATTTCCAAGCAGGGCATGTCAGGTGGGGCATCTTTCAGGCTCAATACTATCCTTATTTTTTTAAATATTTTTTAAAAGATTTTATTTATTTATTTATCAGAGAGAGAGGGGGAGAGAGCATAAGCAGGGAGAGTGGCAGGCAGAGGGAGAAGCAGTCTCCCCACCGAGCAAGGAACCTAATGTGGAACTTGATCCCAGGACCCTGGGATCATGACCTGAGCTGAAGACAGACACTTAACCAACTGAGCCACCCAGGAGTTCTGATACTATCCTATTGTATCAGTGGTGGGAGGAGAGGGGCAGGTTGTGGTACCTGAACATAGGTAGTTTTTGAATCACAGAAAATCAGTGGTTCCTCCCATCCCATTGCAATTTAAATAATTGCTTTAAGAGGGGACTGACCTCAACTTGTTGAGGGCAGATGTAATGAAAAGAGCTGAGCTAGGTATGTAGGTTTCTTACTGATATTTCCATTTGACCAGGGCCTAAGACCTGGGCTTTGAATTTTCAAATGTGGGATGGCCTGAGGTGGTTTAGATACTAGTGACAATTATGCCAGCCACAACCTCTCTTCTCTCCCAGTATTTGTAGCTGTGCTTTTGTGGTCTTCTCCGCCATGTAGTAACTTTCTCCATGTCTTCTCCCTTCCAGATCGAGTGGTAGATGATCTTAATCCAATGCTGAACTTTACCCGGAAGGAGGTGGAGAACCTACTGCACTTTGTTGAGAAGGAGCCAGCTCCCCAAGCATCCTTGAACATAAAGGGGATCAAGGAACCAGTCCTGCAACTTGCCTGTCTGAAGTACCCTCACCTCATCACCAAGGTAAGAACCCGGAAGGAGTCTTATCTGGCAGACCTGTTTCCTTCATCTGAGGGTTTTTTTTTTTTTTTTTTTTTCCCATGCAGAGGACTTGAACTCAGCTGATTCTTCTCCTTACCCCGTATAGTCCCCCAGCCACCTATTCCCACCCCAGTCTTGTCCTTGGAGTGCTCAGCTCAGCCGTGTGGAGTAATTTGGCCAGTGTGAGTTTTTCCTAGCAGAAGGAAGGGGTGAAATTCTAGAAATGTATTCTGTTAATTCTCTGAACTCTCCCATCCTTTTGATATAGAAGGCAGACTTGGGTTTTGTAAAGGTGTGGCTGGGTTAGAGTCGTGAATTATACTCTTGACAAAGAGACAGTAAACCTGCCTGTGTGTCTGTGAGCAGGCTGTTGGCAAGTGCTAGAGATAGCCCTTTGTCGTTGTCAGAGGAAGCTTCATTGTATATCAGTCATGTTGGCACAAAGACTGGTAATTAAATCAACATCCTCCTGTGTCCCCAGGAGCCTTTTGAGCATGAGTCATTGCTCCTTAACCGAAAGGATCACAAGCTGACCAAGGCTGAGAAAAAAGCAGCAAAGAAAAGCTATGAGGAAGACAAGCGCACATCCGTCCCCTACACCCGCCCGTCATACGCTCAGTATTACCCCGCCAGTGACCAGAGCCTGACCAGCATCCCTGCTTTCAGTCAGAGAAACTGGTGAGTCCCTGAAAGGGGAGGAAGGTCTGCTACTGGGCCAGACCCAAACCTTTTGGCTGGTTCTGTTTTTAAACAAAGGGAGAGCCTGCAACTCGCTCATTGGCTGTTGTGACAGGTTCTGCTCTTGGATGAGATGCCAAAGCAGTTCAGCATCCCTGGTGTTTTAAGTAGTGGCTCTGGCTGGAAGAGTGAGCCACTGGCCTTGTGACTCAGAAGAGTCTTTCTGGACTCCTGGAGAAGGTGCAGCTTCCTAAGACACAGAGGCCCAACCTCCCACACAGCTGCCTTCATATCCATATTGCTTTGGCCGTAGATCTTGCTTAAGCAGTGAAGTTCAAGGGTGAAGGGCAGGTCTTTTGTGAGTCTTGGATTGCAGTCAAGAAATTCTCCTGCTCTTAATGGGATTTCATTTTGTGGTTGTGCCTCGATCCTGAGGAAAAAAATCTTTTTCTTGAGTACAACTTTTAGAACTGTTCAGAGTATGAACACAGTGGAAGTCGGTTGCTGAGCGAAGAGAGGGGCTCTTTGTAAGAAATTACAAAACCACCATCTATGTTTAATTTTTTTTTTTTCATTTCAAGACAAAGTACCTCATAAGCCTTATCAGATTAGCCACTTGATTGAGTGGTTTGTTTAAAAACTTTTTTGTTATCTTGAATTAAAGATGATTATTTTATTTGAGGGGAATAGATTTAAAACTGTTTTCTTTCTTTCTTTCTTTCTTTCTTCTTTTTTTTAAGATTATTTATTTATTAGAGAGTGAGCAGAGTATGTAAGAACACGAATGGGGGCGAGGGGCAGAGAGAGAGGAAGAATCAGGCTCCTGGCTGAGCAAGGAGCCCGATGGTGGGGCTCGATCCCAGGACCCTAGGATCATGACCTGAGCCAAAGGCAGACACTCAACAGACTGAGCCACCCATGTGCCCTAAACCTTTTTTTCTTATGAAGATTCCATGTTAAAAAAAAACTTGACAAATGAGATTCTAAAGGAACTGAAACCGTGTAAATTTTATGGAAGACTCTAATATTTGATGAGTAAATTTGCTGCTTTTTATGTACAAGGTGCTCTCAAGAAAACGTTACTCTCTTTGAAAACCTTCCGACTTTATTTCTATGTCATTTTCTAGGATACGGTTGCCTGGGAATGTTCTCCTTTTTTGTCCTCCACCCCTTTTATTCTCTTTTCTGGCCTTTCCCATGTAACAACAGGAATGGACGAAGCATGAACCCAGTGGGAGAAAAGCCACGTTGCGGGAAGATGTGACAAATGGGCTGGTCTCTTGAGGCAATGTCAGCTCCTTTTCTGGTCCAGCGCTGGCCCTGTGGGAGGCACTAGCCTCTCATAGCACTTGATGAGCCATACTATGATCCTGCTGATTCCTCATCCTGTCTGGGTGTATGTGAGGAGGGTTTCCTTCCCAATTTTCCTTGCTTCAGCTCCTCCAGCGTAGGGGGCTTGGGCTAGGTTCCTGTTATCCTGACTTTTACCCTGATTTGGCTTTGGATCCTGGAAAGAGTCCCACTGACATCTGACCAGAGCCCCTAGCTCCTGCAAAGCCACCCTGGGCACATTGAGGAAATGGGACCCAGATGTGGTAAACTTGCTGTGCTGCGTGGCCTGTCTGGGAAAGTGGGAGTTCAGACAGGGGCCAGAGGGCTGCCCAGAGGTGCCTGTAGCAACTTCAGAGCAACATTCTTGAGTTAGGTGAGGAAGAATATACCAGTTCAAGGAGGTTCTCCCCCACAACTAAAGACCAAAGGCACAAAACTTCAGAAAGCTTGTAGAACTAAGAACTGGGTCTTAATTTCAAAAATCTTAAATCAGGAGTAGCTTTCTCAAGGTACTAACTTCCAGTTGAAAAGAAGGTGGAGAGTGAGGGGTGCGTCACTAACCATGGGGTAGCATTTTGGCACGCTGGCATAAGACATGCACAGCCAGTGCTCAGGCTGGCCATGGCCGTGTACCATTCAGATGTCTGGATCTGTGAACAGCTTTTTGGTGGCCACTGCTTTTGTGGTAGTCATGACTTAGAGGGGCACTTTGGACACAGGCCCCAGGAGGAGCCCAGTGAAAGGAGAGAGAGAGAGAGAGCTGTCTGCATTACTTATTGAAACTCGAGGTTCCAGAGAGTAAAGATGGTTGAAGTTGGACAAGATGCTCCCTCAAGATCACCTGAATGTGTGGCATCATGTGGCCCTTTCCCTTGGGAAAGTGGGAAAATTCCATCCATTTGTCTTAACTTGGCATACACTGTGCTCTGAAGAACTTTTCCTCCCTTATTGCATCTTTACCTCTTCCTAACTTCCCTCCAAGGACTAATTCCTAATGTATATAAACAGTCTAAATTCTAAAGGAGCAAATGTCACCTCACATTTCTAAAAAGGTATTATTCCACCAACATCTTTTTCTTGTTAGATTCTGAGAGGCTTTATCCCTTGCTGCCATTTAGTCTTGGTCCTGCCCCTAGTCTCCTTTTGAATTGGCCATATTCTGCAGATTCTTTGATCCTTCTCAGTAGCGAGTGAGGCTACAGAATGGGGGTATCTGGAGAAGCTCTGCAGCCTTTGCAGAAAGGTAAGTAAGGGCCATTCTGCCAAATTCTCTTAGGTGTGTGTGTTCTTCTCTAACAGGCAGCCAACACTGAAGAGTGATGAGAAGCCTGTGGCCAGTGTTCGCCCTGTGCAGTCCACCCCCATCCCCATGATGCCCCGGCATGTCCCACTGGGAGGCAGTGTAAGCTCTGCCTCCAGCACAAATCCAGCTATGAACTTCCCAATCAACTACCTACAGCGTGCGGGGGTCCTTGTGCAGAAGGTGGTCACCACAACAGGTTGGGAACTCCTAGGTTCTCTTCCAGGGCTCTCTGTCCCTTTACTTTTTTCTTTCAGGAAGTGTTTATTAAACACCTTTTGTATTCTAGGCCTTACTACATTAGCACTGTGGGTAAAAACAGAGAAGATAGTCCTTGATCTTGAGGAATTTCCATTCTAATGGAATATCTTAAGAATTATAACACAGTACTGGGTTTTCTTAAATGTGACATGTGGGATAGACTCTGAGCATGGCAGAGATTGTGGAAATGTCACTGGGACATAGGGTTGGTCTGAGAGAGGTGTGCATGTGTTGAGTCCTGCCTGACTATAGGGTCAGCTGTGTTTAAAGAATGACTGTCAACTTCCCTACTTAACTAGAAGACCTGAATGTCACTTGCTCCCTTGTTTGTGAGTTTGATATGGGTTGAGCATGGTGGGCCTGTGGTAGGAGGCTGGCAGCCTGTCTGTCTCTGCGATTGGTTCTGTGATTCAGGGTAATTGGGAAGGAAAGCATTTTGTGGAGCTGTGTTTCATCGTATTATCTAGAAATATTCATGGTACATTAATTTTAATAAAAATATCTTGTTTTTTGAGTATGAAAATAATGTGTGTCCATTGTAAAATTATTGTGAAATGGGCAAAAACAAAAAGAGAGCCTCTTGAGAGCCTACTTCTCTGCTGATTCTTGAACATACTTTTTACTCTTTAGTTAGGTGTGAAGCAATGCCAGCAAGGAAGAGGATGAGGCTACTTTGGGAGCCTAAAGTGATATGGAGCAAATGGATACACATAGCTTAGGGAGGAGGAAAATAAGCAAACATAGAAATAACCACGTGAACTAGAACTTTCTCCACACTAAAACTCTGTGAGTTTTTAATTAAATCAGAGGAAATTGATCAGAAAGATAATTGGATTTCTAAAGAGTTTCTTGTTTTCCTAGTATTCTTTGCCATACAACTGTTAGAGGAGGCCTTGGTTCAGACCTCTGCTCCCCTGAGAGGCTTTAGGGAAGCCACTGAGGAACAGGGGTGGGTATGGACTTTGTATCTTCTTTCCCTCTCAGTCAGGTAATCTAAATATGAGGTCTTTGTCTTCACTAGATATTGTTATTCCTGGACTCAACAGTTCCACAGATGTACAGGCAAGAATTAATGCTGGTGAGAGCATCCATATCATCCGTGGGACAAAAGGTGAGAGCCTGGGGTGCCTGGGTGGCTCAGTGTGTTAAAGCCTCTGCCTTCGGCTCAGGTCATGATCTCAGGGTTCTGGAATCGAGCCCCGCATCAGGCTCTCTGCTCGGCAGGGAGCCTGCTTCCTCCCCTCTCTCTCTGCCTGCCTCTCTGCCTACTTGTAATCTCTGCCTGTCAAATAAATAAAAGAAAGAAAGAAAGAAAGAAAGAAAGAAAGGTGAGAGCCTGACCAAGATGCCCATCCTCTACCTTTGGTTCAGTGTGGGGCTGGGAAGCAGAAGATATACATACGGCTTGAGCTGGAGGAAGGATAGGCGTTACCCTATAAAAGTGTCACATGTGGGAGAAGCATGAGAAAAAGACATTTCTAGGTGCTTAGCAGAGTCGGGGTGGGCCCAACAGAGATTTGTCAGTGACTTAGAAGGAGAGAGTTGGGGTCCCTGTGTTCCCATATTTTATCATTGTTTCTATGGAGAATCTTGAGGTGGGTTTGGATAGATGCTATGTTTTATGTCAGTCTCAGCCTGTTGATAGTGATGCTATCAGCTAGAAGTCCCTCACCACTCACCTAGCAATTGTGGCAAGCCCCCACAGACATTTGCCAGAGCCAGTGTCATGGCTGGACTGGCACTTGTGGTTCTTACTATGATTGCAAGATGTTACCTCAACAGCAGCCATCAGTGAACTTTGAAAAAACAGGGTTAATATTACTCATCACAGATCCTGGAGGGTACACAGCACCCTAGGACCACAGTGAGGTCATGGGTAAAGAGAGATTAGGGGAGAGAAGACCTGGGTCTATGTTAGAGTTCAGGAGTTGGGGTGGTTAGAGGTATGTTGGTTTACTCTTTATTGGTGAATTTAAAACATAAGAGTGGGAATTAGGGCATGGGAAGGGAAAAGCAGGGTCACTCAAGGTTCAATTTTCTGGATTATTCTGGCATTTCTAAAGGGGGAACTTCATGGATGGGGACAGCCTGGTTCCTTATCTAGTTGTTCAGCTAGTAGCTGTGTCATACAGGTGCAATTTGTTGATTCGAGATGGATTACCTTAACCAAAAGCTTAATTTCTAGCACTTGAACTACACACAGGGAGACCAGAAGTGGAGGGATGGAGCTGTGGAATGGATTATAAACTAATGTGTATGTTAGTGTGTCATCTTACCCACTTGCTCAGAGTGGGGTGGAGATCTCCAGCTAGGAAGTACATTGGGAAGATGAATTAGTACATAAGTGTTGCAAGACATATTTTGAGTGTGGTAGTTTAAGATTTATTTATTTATTTTAGAGAGGGGTAGGGGAGGAGCAGAGGGATATGGGGAGAGTCCTAAGCAGACTGCCTGCTGACTGTGGAGCCCAGTGCAGGGCTCAATCCCATGACCCTGAGATCACAACCTGAGCCAAAACCAAGAGTTGGATGCTTAACCAACTGTACCAGCCAAGTGGCCCTTGAGTGTAGTAATTTAAAAAGCCTGCTGCCTCTGGCCTCCTTACAGAGGGAGATGAGATTGCTGGAATGAGAATTCTGGACCGTCCGGTCCAGATGTAATTATCATCTGTAATTGTCAGGATGTAATCTGAGCCTATCATTCATATCATCCTTTACTGTATGAGGCTCTCTGAGGTTCTTTGTTTAGCAAGGAGCTTTTGCCCTAGCCTCTTTTGGGTCAAAGGCACCTTCAGGCTTAGGGAAAAGATGCCATGATGCACATGACACACAGAGAAGATTATACCCAGCCCCCTTACTAGGCTCTTCCTAGCCTAGAGCATGGGTCAGCAAACTATGGCCCATGGGCCAAATCCTGCCTGCTTCCTGTTTCTCTACCTGTGAGCTAAGCATGGGTTATACATTTTTAATTGGTTAAAAAATAATACTAATGATCATAATATTTTGTAGAACCTGAAAATTACATGAAATTAACATTTCAATGTCCGTAAATAAAGATCTTTGGAGCACAGCTGC